>JANHZU010005817.1:52683-74939 GCA_032468055.1 Acrochordus granulatus | reverse complement strand
AGCTGGAGGGAATAATTATATGTAATTAGAAGTCATGCATACAAGGATGACTACATAGAGTCCAACCGGGAAACGTGGCCACTATATCAACATGAGTTCAAAGCACAAAGAGAAACCGTCATATAGGCAAGAGAGGATGGCCATTTGTAAATGATTTGAAAAACATTTCATAAACATTATTTGTTTTGTTTTGCTTTCCTTTTTTCCTGATGATGATGTGAATATGATGATGAGTTGTATGAATGTGCCACTTTGCTTATTGAGGTAGGCAAGATGATAGAAGAAGGTAGGCAATAATTAATGAATAGAGAGACCATTGACATATAATACTTAAAGATTATATATATATATATATATATTTGGGATTACATATGGGATAAATGGAAATTTCTGATTTATTACATGATCAAGTTAAAAGAGACTAGTTCTAAAAAGACTAGTAGTTTGAAATATGTCCAATATTCCAATAGAAGAGAATGTCTGTAGCTCAAAGTTGAACTGTGGAGTTCTTGGTGCTGCTGTTGATGTTACCCTAGTTAGATAAGCAAACAAGTAAGCTCAGAGAGCATCAAGAACTGTAGACATTAAATGTATCCAAACATTTTAAAAATCTCCTTAATGCTGGGAATGTTTTTTTTAAAAAAAAACTTAGGGCATGCCTAATATTAGAAATACTGCAGAGATAATTCATTGGATCCAAGTTGAATTAGACAGTCTTGGTAGAGAAAAAAGGAAACTGATGACCATATGTTGTGCACTTCATCCAAAAGACATCGACAGAATCTATGCATCCAGAAATGTTAGAGGACAATTACAAATACGAAAATATAGTGTGAATGATTTCATCAGGAAAAGGAACAGAGTCTATCTATGAAAGTTTATACAGAAAAGCTCCTGAACACAATACAAATTAAACTGAAAAACAAGAAGGAAGTAATTCAAAGCTGGATTAACAGTTAGAACAGCTAGTCATTCCATTGCCAATATACACATGTTATGGAAGCAAAAGCAAAGTCTAACATGATTTTGATTGAAATCTGGAACACTTAATGCCAATTATGCTAAAATTGAGGATAAAACTAGATTGTCCGATTAGTAGCATAGTAAAAAAAAAAAACAGTGCCACGAAGGTACAGCAGTAATTGTCCAGTAAATATGTATGTAGAAAATTAGACTTTACTGTTTGCAAAAGCTACTAAAGCATATACTTGCAAATGCTTCACAAAATGAGAGACTAAAATTTTGTGAGATTTCAGAATTCAAACTGATAGGCACTTGGAACCTATCAGTTATACAACTGATATAACTATTACAGAAAAGCAGAAGGTTCTTTAAGGAAGAATGTCTGAAGATAGTTGAATTGATGAAAAACAGTTGGAGAAAGTAACAAAATCCCATGATTTACCAGCTGAAGTGAAAGATTATGGAAGAAAAAAAAAGATAAAAATGATAACTGGAGCTCTTGGTGCAGTCCCCAGAAGAATTTAGAATTCTAAATTTCCTGGCCCTGACCCCATTCATTTTGCAAAAGATGACCATGCGACTCTTGGCTCCTCAGTTAGGATCCAAGTCATTGGAATCAACAATAAATTGCTTAAACTGAAACATTCATTTGGATGAATATTATAAGGCAACCATATACATGAAAATTATGAAGCTGTAGATGCTGATGCATTCAGGAAAATATCTTCAGGCATTCTGCTGAAAGAGGCTCAGTGAGCCTCTAAATTATATGACAGCTCTTCAGTCTGGTCACATGTTACACTGAAAATAGAGCACAGCACATATTTCATGCACCTTCCTCTTATCATCAATGCAGTTACTTGACTCAGTTACCTGACTCTAAAATAACAGTTATTGTGCAGAGAAAGAACCTGTGTGGTGCTTATAATCCTTCCTATGAATGTTTTAGGTCTTTTACCTTTGTTCATAATCCTTTAACTGTCTTGACTGAGAAAGAGTGGACAAACCCAACTTTGATTTTACTTTAATTCATGTTGATATCAAGCTGGGGAGGTAAGAAAACTGCAATCCTGGACTTTTTTGTTACCATGATTGGTCATACAGTCATCCAGAAGCTTAGACTGAATTCGGCATTTCGGTCCACCAACTGAGTCCTTTTCAAGGATCTAGAACAAGCTGATTCATAATATTAAAGGTTTTGGTCCGGGAGGAAAGCTGTTTCAAGTAAAGCTGCCTTTTACAATTGTGCAATGATGATGATGCTTAGTTTCAGAGGTTTGTTAAAACAGAATCTCTGAATTTTATCTCCTTGATGGTTGCTTGGTCACATTAATTGGGCAATATGAGCATTCAACAGATCTCGAGGCACTTGAGGATACAGTTATATGAATGTCTTTATCCTTAGACTCAGCTTTTCAATTAACTAATTTTGAACTAATCTAGCTTCTTCTTTTTCCCCACTTGAGGGAAATGTCATTTCCCCTCACAACTACTGCAAGCTGCCATGCTTTGAAGATTTAACAGCAAGATAATGAAAACAGGAGTTTGTGATTAAAGGAACACAGACAGATGTTCTTGAGTAATGGGATTTATCATGACTCCGCAAGAAGAGTAAAACATCCCACTAACATATGACTCCTGTCATTAACATTTTTAATGAAAGCTACTGTAGGTGGCTGTGCACACAAATCCTAATAAGTAAACTCCAGAGAATCAATTCACTAAGTACTTAAATTCCAATTACTTTTAAAGAATCACCGAACAACAGAAACCAAGAGATATTATCTATAAATAAGACTCTGTTTCTTTCTCATGATTCCTTTTGCTAAATATTTTTTCTATAATATCATTTGGGGAGGGTGACTTAAAGCCTCTGACTTTGATTGCCAGAGCTCCTTCCAAATTATATGAATGCAGGTCTCCTTCAGTCTGACAGGGCTTCACTTCTTGTAGTGATTCAGAAATATTATATATTATACTTTTTATTAGATTTGGAAGCCACCTGATTCCCAGATGACTTTGGGTTGCCTACATTCAAGGATACAATAAATGGGAAATACACATCCAGAACAAAATATAACACAGCAAAAAACCCAATACCATTACTCCCAGGAGCTCAAGAACCACTCTACTCTAGACCTGTAAACAAAGCTGTGTCTTCAAAGGCTACTGAAATAAGTGAATACATGCATCTTGTGGGGAATGCTATTCAAGACAGGAAACATTGCAATAGAGAAGGTGCACTTCCTGGGACCAGATACATGCCATTGTTTAATTGTCCTCTCTACTCAGTTTTACTGGGTTGACACAACTATTGTCCATCCTTTGGAGATAGGTAGTTCCTAAGACAAACAGGCCTTACGACATGAAGGGCTTTATAGTTAATATCCAGCATCTTAATTCCATCTGACAGCCAGTACAGCTAAGAAAGCAGCAGTGATATATGGACATGTTTCATATGGTATGTGTGAATAGCACATGAAGCAGTCTGCAGAAGAGGAAAATAACTTAGGTGCTAATTGTATCTGGTTAGAGGGAGGTATGGAGAGAGCAGGTGAGGCTATAAAGGTTTAGGAAAAAGACCTAGCAATAGAAGCCAAGAAAAGCAAGAGCAAATAAGATTGGAAACTCTAGACACAAAGAGTATTCCTGATCAGAAATAGTTCTGCTAGACCAGAAACAATAATTATGTCAGCTTTGGGGTTGCTGATCATGAAAGAGCAGTTGAGACAAAACAGTATGAACTAAATTTCAGAGGTCAGTTTGAGTTAATCAGGCACATATTTGAATGTATGAAAGAAGAAATAGCTGAAGCAGTCATTCAGGATTCATTCTGGAAGAATTCAACTTATGAAACAGATAAAAATATATCTGTGGAAAGCAAATCAAAGGAGAGTGTCATTAATCTCATCAATTTTTCTTTGTTGCCTTCCAAAACAGGTCTTCATGGATGCAAGGATGAAGGCTTTTCCAATTGTCACCCTCTGTAGAAGAAACATTCTTAGATTGGAACTTATAGCTAGTTCTCAAAGAACAAAGAAAGAAATATCTTTCTGCAGAAAAAGGATTCTTCATTGGCCCATAACCTGAGTTTCAGAAAGAAAAAAAGAGAAAAGTATTGGCACTGTTTTCTAGTTGGCTACTAAATTGCTCTAAAATATATTTTAAATAATATAATTTACAAATATCATTTTTATCAATTCATTTATCAGTTTCTGCCAGTAGATTCAGAGGTCAGTTTTCTCATGCCTAGTTTTATTTTAAAATTTTAAAGTAGGAATAAATAGAACAGTTCTAATTAGAATTAGTTCATGGTAACTAATTTCTTTAGAAATAGTTTACCTAGATATATTATATGTTTCCATTTCTTTCAGTTTTCACAACACATAGGGGAAAAAAAGAACAAATGCCTTTGCTGATAAAATATTTGTTCATACATTCACTATCCTTTAATTTTGGAGAGGTGTTATAATGGAATATTATAGTGGAAATAGTACTTGTTTTCACATAACATATGTAATGTACTGAACTGTTAAATTAATACAAAAAACACGTGTTTCTACTTCTTCTCAAAGTTTTGAATTTAAAAACAAACTCAGATAGCATGTAAGAATAGCAATCTCTGTCTAGTTCTTGTCAACAGTACAGAAATGTTTTGCTTTTATTATCTTCAAGGGAAGATTTTTTTTGACTTTCCAGAGTATTCTACAGTTCTTCTTAGATAGTTTTGGCTAGACAAAATCAGCCAGATGCTGCCAAGTCCTGAGGATGCTTTGTGTTTCTGGACCACTAGAATTTCTACATTACAAGAACCCATTCTGAAAATGGAGGACAGGGGATCTGTCTTCTCAGGCTTTATGCAGAAAGCTCCAAATTTCATTGCTGTCAATTGATATCCATGAACAAGGCTGCAAGATTTAATTAATTTTATAAATGTGTATAATATTGTACAAATTAATATTTAATGTTAATATTAATTAATATTTGACAGCTTCTAATGTAGAATTTTCGAACTGCTGACTTCTGCTGCTTTTTCGATGTTATTTTGCACACCTGTCTGATAGTTTAAATTCCTACGTCCTGCTTAGAAAAATTTGCCAATTTATTTCAGGGTTAAATTTGAAGAAAAAGCATGAAGAGGAAAAATGCAGGTTCTACCCACAATATTGCCATCTGTGCGCAATTCTCTGCTTTCTATTAAACCAGGACACCTGAGATTTATTTCATCAGAATAAATATGTCAATATGAGGAGAAATTCTGCTGTATTTTGATTCCTGGATAAGTTGGCTAAAGTTTAAACTCTTTCCACTCAACCCAGAAAAAAATGTAAATATTCCTTCTCACTTTTACATCTCATCCCAACAGACTGAACAGCTGCTTATGCAGTCTATTTGAGTCTAAGAAATGTCTTAGATTCTTCTGTCTTCTGCTGCGCAAAGGCTCCTGAGCTTGGCATCTATCTAATAGTCCTCCCAGGGGTTCCCCTCCTTCCTTGGTCATGTGTAATGACTGAAGGCTGATCCCCCTCTTCACACATGATTCAGTCCTGATTTCCCCCACAGCACCTACTGTCTTTTACTGAACTTTTTATTTTATTTATTTGTCAAATTTATAGCCCACCCATTTCACTATCAGTGTCTCAGGGCAGCTTACAATAAGTAATCACAAAATTTACCACAACTGGCAAAAATGATAAAATAATAAAGAAGAGATATAAATAAGATGGTGGAAAGTTAAAATGGAGATGGGATCTTCAGTCCAGAAGCCACCTATAGGACACCATGCTGCCACCTGGACCCCAGAGCCCCTATTTCTTTCCCATTTTCATTTTTTGTTCCTTTTGTTATTTTAATTATTATAACTATGAAGAAGCAGTCTGATTGGTTCACTACCATAGGATTTTTGTTGTTGTTCAGTCGCGCAGTCATAGTAGCCATTACTTTCATATATTCTCATGACTGCCTCCAGTTAGTGGTGGCACTAATGAAAAGGTTCATAAATGGATGGAGGTGGATTTTTTGATAAGTAAGTACATCATGATCTAATGTGGTATCACATTCAGTCACCTTCTCTGACGGAAGATCACAAATTACCTACTTTTGCCTTAACTTATTTGTGGCTATGTTAGGATTAAAAACTAAATCAAGTTTCATTTAAGCAGATTCCCCCACCAATATCTTCCATTATGCCAGGTGTGATGACAGATTTTTTTTTCAAATTGAAAAATTGTGTATCAGTTACAGTAAATGAACACTTGCTTGCAATGCAAGTTAATGACCCAGTGAATTGCTAGCAAAGATAAATTTAATTTTAATGTAATGTTTGCAACTATTTAAGCTCTACTCTTCATATTATGTTTTGAATGCCTCATGGCAATCTTGGGCCATTATTTAAAGACGGCGTCATTGCTGAGTGTCCAGAACTATCAGGGTTTAAATAATTTTCAGGTATCTAAATTTTAAGATGGCACTAAAATACATTGTTATTAATTGATCTACATTATAACATGTTCAGCTATGTCATGCACATGTTAATGGATAAGTTGTCATATTTGATAAGCTATGTTAGGCACATGTCAACTGATAAGGTTTTGGGGCAAATTAATATGATATAAATTAGAAATTAGTTTTTGAACCATAAAATGTTGTATAATATTAATTTCATAAATACTCTGCACTAGTAAATACTACTTTACTCTAGTAAAAAAGCATGTATATAGCTTATTGTTAGCTACCTTTGTTGCTGGATATGATGATAAAAGGAGTTCAGTCTGGAAAATGGATAATGTGGAGAACATCTATTCCGTACTGTGGTCTTTTAAGTGTCTTCAGTGGTAAGAATTTCTTCCATAACATTGTAACTGTCTTCTCATTCTTCAATATTCATATTCTTCCATAATATTAATAAATATTGAAAATGTTAATGCTGAATCAGAATAGACAGCATTTTTCCCCTCATAATATTACTATCATCATTATGGTTGGTCACACAGTCAGCCAGATATTTTTATCCACTTATCAAGTCCTTCCAAGGTATATGAAGATGTTGTTTGGTGGTGTTAAAGTTACCATCTCAGGATATTATTATTGTTATGGTTGGTTTCACAGCCAGCCAGATGTTGTCATTTTTATTCACTTATCCTATTATAGTTCATTTTTCAGTCAGCCAGATATTTAGACTGAATTTGACATTTTTATCCAGCTGTTGAGTCCTTCCCAAACACTTGGGATAGATAGATGTTCTTGTTTGATGGTGTTAAAGGTACCGTGCAAATGTAAGCTCTTCCAAGTAAAATTGTCTTTTACAATCAAAGTCAGCTGTTGCCCGTATATTTTTAGACAACTATAGGATTATCCAGCCTTGCTATCATAAATTTCATGACATTCACAACTGAAGATACAGATAAATTTGGGATTGATTAAAGACTGGTAAAATTTTGTTGTTCCAGATTTGAGATATTCAAAGTTCATTTCCCTGCCTTTTGAGGTCCTTCAGTTTGTTCAACTTCATTATCCAAGCAGAAATTTCCAAAATATGTCCTTTAAATAGCTGGCATCAAAAGGATCAGATGGAGCAAGCATCTATCTTTTAAGGAAGGTTGTTTAGCTGATCAAAGTCATGGATGTTTTCTTTGTAATACTGAGATAGTTTATCAATTCAGGAAGTTCAAAATTCAACTCAGCATTTGTAAGCAAGTTCTAGTCAAATTAAACTAAAAAAAACTCTGATCTTCAATCATCTTATTAAACTGCATATTAGACAAACTATCCTAACCTCTTTTCTTGTACATTCTTACTATTACAAGTGGAAACATCAGGCTGGCCTTTTGGAATGATGTATGAGGAAGGAAAGTTTGTAAGCTGCTATTTCGCAATTCATGAAAAACACCTGATTGGAAAGCATCAGCAGTTTTAGTCATTATTCCAATAACCTTTAAGGAAGTCAGTTCAGGTTGTACATTTTTGTATGTGCTCCAAATAACGTAGTCTCCAACAAACATTAATGGCAGAAGAGAAGTGAAAGGTATGCTGAAAGTTACAACAACTTGCAAAAAATGATGTCCCTGCCTTCCAAAATCATTTATTTTTATTCTTTTTGACATTGGTGAGATGGGTGGCTACAGATATTGAATAAATAAATTTTAAAACCTTATTTTCTGCTTATGTAATTTACCAAATAACCCTATTCATACTAGGGTATACTGTTTAAGTGATTAATGAAACATAGATTCCATTGAATTAAAATATAGTCTTCTGATTTTGGCAGCATATACTGTAAATACAATCAATAAATAAAAATAAAGAATGCCAATATTGTCATGTGCATGTTAGTGTGCAGCAATATGAAAAGATTTTGCCACGGCTGCCACTTCTTTCCTCTAAGATGATTTCCAACTTCCCAGACCAATTTACAGCCCTGGCATTTTCTGGTAATTTCCTACGCAAATATTAATCAGATATTTTTCTTAAATGGAATCAGTTTGCTGACATATTTCCACTCCTCATTATCTTCCTTCAGGGTTTCAAGGCATGGAATAGGCCAGAAACCATACTTTTTGTCATAAAGTATGCTCTTCAGCAGATGTTGGGGCATTAGGTTTTTCCTAAAACTGAATGGAAAATCAGTTGAACATCATTGTCAAGTTCTCTCACACACATTTATTGGGTGCAGATAGCTGATATGTTTGTGAGTAGCTCTACTGCATCACTTGAAAGTTACAGCTGGTCCTAAATGCAATGCATGACTATTATACCTTTATAACAACTCTGCTACAGGAGCTGAACTTCCAGGTGGTTATCATCTATAAGGCTCTACTGGGTTACCTTCATATCACCACTTTCCTGTCATTTCTGCCTGCCTTATTAGATGTGACAAACTAGATGTGTCTAATGTTATACCATTAAGCAATATCATCTGATGGGACATAGAAATGTGCCTTCTTTGTTGTAACACTTGCCCTTTTGAATTGTGTTTTCAGTCTCACCCCTCAAACATGCAGGTCTTTAGAAGATTTTTTTTAATGTGGCTTTTCCTTTTAGGTTTGTGGTATATGTATTTGAGGTATTCCCATTGTTACAATAATGATGTTTTGTTTATTTGGTTTCAGTTTTTGGAGGCATTGTAGTATTATTAATTAATTATATGGTATCCAGAGCCAGTTTTAAATTTGGGTAGCCTTAAACATTGAAATTATAAATAAGTATTTATATAAACTGCCATGGATCCATATCGAGTTAATAGTGCACAAATAACTGGAGGTTGAGTCATGGCAATTGGCCTTCTTTTCTTATTGGTTAGATAAGCAACAAAATGTTTTTAAGTTTAATTTTTTAACAAAAAATTAAGGCCAGTTGTCATGACTCAACCTCCAGACAATTCTCCCTGGATGATTGAGAATCTTCATTGGCATAGTGCCAATGAAGTGAGAATCTTCATTGGCATAGTGCCACCTCTTACAAGGTGTGTATGCATATATATTTATGCACATATACACAGAGAAAGGAAATATTTCCCTTAGAGAAGTTAATTGCATAATTTGAGCATCTCCTCTTTAAAACGTATATACCCCATTTAAAATATTCAGTTTGGAGATTTGATTCAAAAATCAATTGACCAACTAACTCTCCAAATCAAATTAAGTAAGTAAATTGAATCTTCAAGTCAATTTCAATCATCCAATCAAACTAGATACTCTAAATAAATTTAGACAATTCAGATGATTACCACACAACCCAGAAGCTCCTTTTCCATATCAATTCAATAATCTGAACCAAACTGATGTAATCAAGTCACTCAGTTCAGATATTCAGATATTTGCTGAAACAAATTGGATGACAAATCCAAACTTAATTTGTGGCTCAAATTTTGCATGATTTGCATTTTTTTTATGTATCCCTTTTCATTTTGGGAAAAATCCAAAAAAATCTGATGCTAAAATAATTAATATATAGTTCAATCCAATACCAACCATCCATACAAAACATTATGAATAACCATAGCTCTTCTTAGATAAGCAGGGGCATGGTAATTAAGTGGTTTAGACACTGGGCTCATCAGCCAGGATCAGCAGCTTGGCAGTTCAAGACCCAAGTGTTGCCACATAACAGGATGACCTCCCATTACTTGCCCCAGCTCCTGCCAACGTAGCAGTTTGAATGTATGTAAAAATGAAGTAGATAAATAAGTACCACCCTCAGTGGGAAAGCACTGAGTTCCGTGCACCTTAGCATATCGTCATGCCAGCCACATGATCATGGAGGTATCTTTGGACATTGTCCACTGTGAATTGGAGATGAGCACAGCCTCTTAGAGTCAGCCACTACTGGCAGGGGAAACCTTTATCTTTTTTTACCTTTTATCCTTAGATGACCAAGAAAATGCTCCTGCCTTTTGAATCATTAGAAGAATTCCACATCATAAATCCATTTAATCTCACTGAGAAAATTATGTTGTGTAATAGTTAAAGTGTGTTAAAAAAAACCTCTTAGCATCTTATGAGTCATTAGGTGTATATGCAGATTGGTTCAACCTAAGTGGAGCTTGAGTGAACCTGCTTCAGAGTTGTTTAGAGGCCTGGAAACCCCCACCAACATAATTAGATAATTAAAAGACAGCCAGTGCAAATCTTATAACATTGGTATCAACTGTGCAATGAAACAAGGCCAGACAAATGAAATAAGTGAAGCAATTCAACATTATCTTCGTAATTTATCAGAGAAACTTTGCACATCTGTAGCCAAGACTAATTTAGCAAGATAGAGCTCAATCTATAAAGTGTCACTGTTACTTCTTAAACTATAATTGGAATGTTAAATCCTATCTTTAAGGTGCACCTAATCTGTATCAGTCCCATAAATGCTTGTCTAACACAAAATGTGTACATTTCAAATAACTTGCTTCTTTCTAAAAGGATGAGCTTTGCTTCAGTTCCACATTAGCTTCATAAAAATATGTATGAGATGGTAAGCATTTTATCATCTGAGCACATCAAAATTAGCATCATAATTAGTTCCACCATAAGTATTTTTTCCATAGAAGAAAAGTCAATGAATCATTGTAAACAAGTTTTGTTTAATTCTCTACTCATAAATTTTCCAGGCTGATTTATTAACGATAAACACTTAAGTCTGTAAGGATGATATACTATTGCCATTGTGCCCTTCCATATGCAATAGTTTTACAAATATTTAATGACTCTTTGTGTGTGTGAGAGAGAGAGAGAGAGAAAGAGAGAGAGGGAGAAGAGAAAAAAATCAGCCTCATTGGTGATATTGGAGTTTTAGTATTATGTTTTTCAGGCCCAAAAAAAAATATGGAGTATTCACTGTGACCTTGGAAGTAATACATTTTCCTTTTGTCTCCTATATTAACAGATTCTATAGGATAAAATTGAATTGGGTTGGGCAAATGGACTCAGGTGCACATGCACACACACAAATATATATTACAAATATTGGATGAGAGACAGAGAAAGAGAGAGAGAGATGTTTCATCTCTTTTTTTAAATGACTATCAGAAGTTACATTAGACGAGTAACTTTTTGAAACTAAAGATCTACAGAACCTTGAATAAGGAAAGTGTTGCTAATCTGCCAGCAGATAAAGCCTGCTGTAACAATCAATTTACAAGCCGCCTAATCATAAAATAATTCAAAGTAACTTCCAAACATTTAAAAATACAAAGCTAATGGAAAGTAAAATCAAATCAAAATATTTATCACATTTGTATAGCCACTCATTTAATATGACTCTGACAGTGTACATTAAAAAAAGAATCAAAATACATTAAAAATCCAATAAAAACAACCAATTTAAATTAAAAAAAGAGAAAAAGGAAAATTAAAAAAGAAAATGGCAGAAAGGCACATGAAAGGGTGGATTTAATTAACTATCATGCAGCCAACTAGCAAGCTTTTCTCCATCACGGGATCCCTAAGAGGGAGTGATGTTCCATGCTGGGTTGGGAGATCATGGCAAAGTCTCATAGATCCTGACCACAAAATTTCCAGCCAATGGGATCCATAACATGTCTCCCCAGCCAAGGCCTGAGAGGACACCATATTAGAGAAATAAAACAAGAAATAAACTTCTATGTAACATGCTTTCAAGAATCACCCAATCTCATGAACTGCTGCACAAGCCAAATATTTAAAATCTTTTCTGTATTTCTGGGTCACGTAGACTCCAGGAGAAATGTTGTTCAAGGGTAAGAGAAAGGGGAAGTACCAGAGAAGACATGCCTCCTATTGGATGGTATTGCTTGATGGCATCTGGAAAATGCCAGCCTATAGCTAAATTTGGCCTTCAGTTTCAAAATAATTTTCATAACAAGCTTCCAGTTGGGCCTGGGGGAAATTATTTGTGACTGAGCCAGGCAAAAGTGGTCCACTGGTCAAGTTTGAAAGTTCACCAAAAGAGAACTGACAACAGGTGAAGTATACTAAGAGAGACATTAATTGATTGTCCTCACTAACGTACAGAGATCATTTGGTCTCAATGCTACCAAAACTTTGTTTTGGAAAACCATGATATTCTGCTGACAAACATGTATCCAGTTCCTTGATAGACCCTCATTTCATATGCTCAGTCAAAAAGTGCCCTATCTGTATCAGATTTTATTTTTTGTTTTTCTCAAGCATTGTCTATTCTGCCAGGAGAAGCTTTCAGAGTCCTATAAGACAATTGTTTTTCATTCTGCTTAAAATAAATGATGATGATTTAAGGATATGGGAACAAATCTTAACAGAAGAACACAGGAAAAATGCAGAAGTGATCTTTGTTATAACTCCCATCATAATATTAGAGGTGTATAAAACAGTATTAATTACATATATAAAGGTACCATAATTCACAGCTCCTTGTTTAACTGCAAGCAGTGGAGAGAATCTGAACTACATTCTAATTCTTGGCCTCCACAAAGCTTCATTCTTATGCTATTTCTCAGAATTTTACCATGCTTAAAGAGGATGGTAAAAATCCTCTTTTATAGAAGAGTTTATAACAGCCAAGTAAAAAAGAGGAAAGAGAGAAGTGATCCTCATTATTTATAAACTTGTGGGAACATATTTGTAGATCTAGAATAAAATGCCACTCTTGTTGGGATGAAAGGAACTAAGAGAAAATTAAGTAATTCTGATCTACTGTTTTAATGGTTCTATGTGATGACAAGAATTTCTCCTTCTAAGGAGCAAAAGTTCTTGACTTTGGTTATGTCTAAATATTTCCTGGGGGATGCCCCTCCTTTGCTTGATCATGAGCAATGCCTCAAGGCTGTTCCTTTCTTCACACATGGTTTGGTCCTTCCCCCCCACATCTCTCTGTATTTTGTTATGTTATAATTAAAGCAAAGAAGCCAACCTCTCTTTTGCCATTTATTCAAAATCAAGGGAAGGAAAAGGACGGGATGAACTGAATTTAAAGACTGACTTGTCTGCAATATGATTCTCGTAACCATCATTGGTTGACTCAATCTCAGTCATAGATTGGAGAAATCATGCTGATACCATCACCTTTGCTACCTTTGTTGTTAGTAATGCTTCCTAAGGCACATTTGACGTCACATTCCAGGATATCTGGCTCTAGGTCATTGACTACACCACTGTGGTTATCAGGGACATTTAGATTTTTCTATATCTGATTTCTATAACTTTTGACATTGTTTAACCTCTATGTTGTAATGTGACTACAAATTATCCCGATCCTGTTGAAAAATGAATAAAAAATGTATTTTCCCCTAACATTAAATCATGGGATAGATAAAACTATGGTTTTCTGAATCTCACTATGGATCCAGACACAAAATCTGGAAGGAAGGAAGGAAGGAAGGAAGGAAGGAAGGAAGGAAGGAAGGAAGGAAGGAAGGAAGGAAGGAAGGAAGGAAGGTTTATTGCTGGCATCTAGCTATTGTCTGAAGATGTGCAGACATCTTACCAGTCAAATAAGATATCTGGTAATCCTATGGGCTATTTCTAGAGCATCAGATCACTTCACTTAATAGAATAATGAATTCTCCATACATTTCTAGTATGAATTTGTCCTGTTTTAATGCTTTGTATTATTAGGGAAATATTTTACATACAAAAGATGGAGATAAACTAAATTAAAAAAATATTTGCTAGAAATTTACTAAAAATATGAAATTTCTGAAGAAAAGTGCAGAGGATAAAAGAGTGAGAACTTATTTGTGGTAACAGCAGAGACCAAGTTTATATGGAGGCTAAGAGGTAGAAGCTACATATGTATTACATGTTGGCGAATCGATGTACAAAAGAAACAAAGGACAGTTAACAAGTGAGAAAGAGAGGACATCTATTTCTACATATAACATTGCAGTGGGTGGAAAAGTGAAAGTCAACAAATGACTTCCACATTTCCTCTCCCTCTGCAAAAAAGAGGGTGAAAATCATTCCTAAACTATAATAGTACTCAAGTCATACATCAATGCCATTTGGCTACATCTCCAAAGCTCTGTTAGATGTGAATGCCACCAACCCAAGCTTAACAAATGCAAAAAACATTTTGTCTTTTGCTAGAATCAATAATCTTCCAGTCTTTGATATAGTCACTTAACAATCCATGAAAAAAGGAAAAAAACAAGAGAGAGAGAGATTCAATACCAGATGGTAATACCACCTAAAGAGACAGAGCCTATAATAAAGTTTATCCTAACAACTCTTCTTGCCCAAAACACCCCAGGTAGCTTCAAAAGTACAAATTATGCTTCTGCTAATGAGCACTAGGTCATACATTATTTCAAAATCAGAGTTGTTCTTCTACATTATACTTTTTGATTGTGAAGAAAGATTCATTTGCTGATAGGGATAAGGTTTTAAGGGAATGCTTTTAAATGACTTTGATTAATCTTAACCAGAGCTTAAAATATATATATTTCTGCATGAAAACTTTTTTACTGACATTCACAATTTTCCCATTAAATAATTTAAGAAAATGTTGAAGCCCACATGTGTGAGTTAAGGAACCATAAACCTATAATTAACCAAATTATCACCTGCTAAAGAATTCTTAGAAAATGACAATCATAATTACATGCCTTGAATACTTTCATTAGGCATGCATATATATATATATGTCTCTCTGTGTGTATGTGTGTCTGTATATACACACACAAACACATGTGCATAAACAAATAATATAATTTTCAAACTTCTGATAAGATTTCAAAAAGTAAACCCTTTCTCTAATCATTAATGGAGATAGAATGATACATACAAAACTCATGGGATGTCAAATTGTGTTAGAATCTAAAAGTAAAGCAGCTTTTAAAGGATTCCAGTGCTATGAAGTAAATAGGTATTTTATTTGATATGCACGTCATGTACAAAGATAGCTTTGCAGTCAGTTTTTTTTAATTCCTATGACAATAAAGAAAATTGACATGAGAGTCAGTCTGCATTTTT
The DNA here is from genome assembly GCA_032468055.1 of Acrochordus granulatus. Classification (NCBI taxonomy): domain Eukaryota; kingdom Metazoa; phylum Chordata; class Lepidosauria; order Squamata; family Acrochordidae; genus Acrochordus; species Acrochordus granulatus. Next base: position 59,559 of record JANHZU010005817.1, on the reverse strand, counting down.
TGAAAATAAAAAATCCACGAGACTTAAAAGATCAAAATTAGGACAACAATCTTCAAAAGTTAATTGCCTGTACATTAACAACTTTAAGCACTTAAAACATTGGTGAAGGGAACATTATGACAATTGATGTTTGTCTATACTTGGAAATCTAATTTCTATTGAATTATTATGGGAAATGTACATTTGAATCAAGAGCATTGATTAAGTCCAATCAAATTGACTAAACTGTCAGATTCCATCTAAAAGAAAGTGCACAAGTTTCTTACAGCCCCTGACTCCTAACCTTTATCATGGTTTAAAATTTGGCTCAAAAACTTTGTCCTTTAGGAAGCATTTATGTGGTTCAATCAGTTGAGTGCAATTTTGTCATTGTTTTTGTCTCTTATGAAGCAAATGGCGAAAAAGAACAGGAAATAACATGTTAGGTAAATGAGGTTCATGTCAACATATTCAACCAGGATTTTGTTATCTGAATGCAATCAATCAGCTTTCACCTCTAAGTCAAGTCTTACATTTTTAAGATCCAAAGAAATGAGAAACCAAGATAAGAAAAGCATATTCACTGGGGAAGAATAAAGAATGAACCTTGTAGAGGTAGAGCAAACATAGTGAAGTTGAAACCTTCCTACTGGTCTGGTGACAGTGGAAAAAACCCATTTGGATTTTCCCTAGTCTCACAATGAAAGTTCTTATCTGCCTTAACAGCAAATTAAGTCGGGCATATCTCCAAAGTGGTAAGTCCAGTTTAATTTCTACCCATTAGACTTCTTTATCAGGTAGACTTTGTACAAAGGCAATCAGTAAGAGAATGGAATCCAGATACAGAGCTAGTCACAACTTTAGAAGCTGTCTGGCACAGGAATGAGCCAAGGCTTTTTCAAATCCAGTAGTTCTTCCCAATAAAATTTACTTCTTAAAAAGCAATGGTCTCTTCTTCTAACCAGACATAGCTCAATAGACTCTACTGAGCTTTGAGCTTTGTTCATGCTAGCTTTTGGTATATTGAAGTAAATAAAGATATTTGTACTTTCAAGTCCTGGCAATTACCTGTACATGTCCCTGCAGCTTTTTTGGCAACATTTTTGGAGATGGTTTTCCATTCCTGCTTCCTAGGGTTGACAGAGAGGAACTGGACTTAAATCGTACAGCTGGATTTTTGTCTAAGGCAGGATGATGACTTACAGTCTACTGTATTTATCCTGATGTATTAACCACTACACCACACTGCTCTCCTCTGCCATTTTGATTTATGTTGTTCCCCTTTTGCATACAGTTATATTTGCTGACAGTATAAAGGAGGCTCGTGAGGACCATTGGAGTTTGCTAATGTTGAATGGACATGGTGGAGCTTGTTGGCTCATTCTCATTCTTGGGTGGACATCACTGGATCTTTTTCTTGATTTTCCTCCCCATCTGAGAAAGGTTCAGAAGATGAAGTCATGACAACCATGTCCACATAATACCAGTCTTTTGAATATTACTGGTTAGGCATGAGAGGAACAACTCTAGAGAAAGCTGAGGTGGAAATTCTAGATGGGACTAATTTTTACTAGATATTTTCAAACTGATATTAATACTTCATTTCATTTTTTTTCCATTTTGCAAAATAGGCAGTTGATTTATACTGTCTCTGGCTCTTCATGTTAATGTAAGTACAATACTGATACTATAATGCTCATCTTCACATCTGTACACTGAGATATTATTTTCACAATACTTGTCAAAATTCAGCAGTGCAAAATTTTTCCCATTTATCATTTGTTTTGTTTCTTTGTACTGAAACTATTTTCTTTTTATTGCCAGAACTTGTGTCCACCCAAATTATTTTTAATAAATCAGTCTGAAACCACAAATTATTATTTATAGTGAAAATAACTGTTATAAGAATGGGGAGATGGTTTTTAATAATTTCTGTGATATGTACCCCTGTTTGGCAATGAAAATATAATGATTTGGGTGCATTCATACATGAGGATGTAACCATTCTAAATTAAATGATGTGAATTTTGTCCAATTCTTTCAGGTCCAAATGAAAAAGAAATTTAGGACAAGAATAATTAAAAACATTACACTACAAGAGCATTAAGTTAAACCATTCACATCATTGCAAAAAAAAAATAAAAATCAGTGCATTATATAGTTTTACCCATGGCAACCACCCATGTCATCTCTTCAGCTGCATTGTAAATCATACCACTGAAGTTGTGCATAATTAGCAAACTTGGTGATCCGGTGGTTACAAATTAAAGTCATTACAATGACAGTTACAGTTCTTGAGCAATAGATAAGATTGTCTTTCATCTCATCATTGTAAAATCTTATGTTCTTTAATATATTGCCTTTAAATTACTAACAGCGAGATTTGCAAATAATTCTAACAATGTTTAAAATAATTAACCTCATCAATTTCAATTAAAAAGCACAGGTTAGGGACCTATAAGTATGAAATCATAATACTGAATAAGTAATAAATATATTGTTCTTGTAGTGTTCTAGGTGTTGATGACTAAAGCCTCATTGCCTTCAATGCAAATAGGTAGATGAACAGGTTCATATCTCTTTCATAATGTGATTATAAGGGCCAGCTAGGTTTCACAGTTGTGGTATTGATTTGTTCAGATCTGAAAAATGTTTGGGAAAAACTATAAATAGTTTTTCTGTCCTCTCCACCTTATCAAATCTTTCTTTATACATTTGCTTTCAATTTGATTTTCATACATTCTCTGTGATCAAACCACATCTCTTCCTTTTTCATACTGCTCACTCACTTTTGTAATCAATCCACATTCATCTATTTCCTGTTCAATTCTGGCTTGATCTCTGATTTAAAACATTTACCCACTTCTTAAGTCACCCTTTCTCATTCTAAGCAACAAACTTACTTTTTTCCTGATATACAAGTCTCATATCCATATGACAAAAAGTAGGCAGAATCATGCTCTTATACAGCCATTTTTGTTTATTTCATAAACATTTATTTATTGCAACATAGTATATACTATTTTTTTACCAGAATTTCTATGTCATAATTCTTTTCCATCCATTTCTCCATCTTTCTTAAAGTATTCAACTGTATGAGATTTTTCTTACAGTTGTTTTTTTTTACTATAAAAAGGTTTATATATAACTTGCAATTATTAACTCTTTTTTCCAGGTCAAATACAACTCTATCATTCTTTGACACATTAATTTGCAGATTTATGTTCATACAATATATCTAGACTTTGCTGTAAAAGCACTCAATTTGTCAGCCAATTACATGACATCATCTTCATTTAAAAGTACATGTACATTCAACCAGCACATTTCTAACATAAATACAAGCATTCCTTATGTGGTTATCTCTCTCTCTCTCTTATTTTAGGATAATCTTGATAACCAGCTTACTATTGCATATTCTCTAACACAAGTGTTGGTCATCTATTGTAATGGCCTGTGTGGATGGCGTTGGAGGACATAAGGAAGAGATAATATCTAGGAAACAATCAGACAAGAGATAGAGGAGCCCCCAATAATTAACAGTCATAGAAGAAACTTAAGAAGGAGACCTATCCTAAAGGATCAGGTAGTTAAAAGTGGTGGTGGGAGTACCTTCAGACTTTCAAGATTCTACTAATGTAGTCTTACAATAAAGGAGGATTAGATCACCTAATAGTATTTCCTGTTTAGTTTATCTGGGAATCTCAGGGTTCTTCTACAACATCAGTGTTCATAAGTGTCAGTAATCTTTCTATCCTGCTTTTTCAAAATCCAACTTTCACTTCAATGGAGTATCACAGGAAAAACCCTTGCCTACATGACTCTGATCTTTATACTATGGTGCATCTTAATATTTTTTCTAAGGCCTTCACTGGCTTCCTATTGGCTATGAGTCAGTGGTGTTTTTCTTATCTGTTGGTTCTTTTATTGTTGATAGTTGATCCTAAAAGGCAGACAATCTCTATTACTTCAAAATTTTCATATCAGTTATACATCTGGCTGCTGAACTGCTGCCAATAATATATCCTTTATTATAATCATTGCTTTTTTCATTTATTGTAGTCATATCACCCATAGTTCTATTTTCTTCACTGTGCTCCTTGGCTTTATTAAAACTTGCAGATCCTTTGCATTTTCATCTAACAGAATGTTATAAACACGTGACTGGTTTTTATGTTTCTTCCTCCAGTTTTAAAATCATATCTTCTTCCAATACAGCCTCCCTCAATATACAATATATTCAGCACATAAACTAAAAAAAAAAAAGAGGAAAGTTTACAGCCCCGTGGTCATTCTGTTTCACCATGATTAATCTGGAATGTGGCTTCCTGCTCAGTATAAAGTTTTCTCATTACATTTATGACAAATCAAATCTTTATTACAATCATAAACTAGAATAGAGATCCATTACATTTTCTGGGATTCCCATTTTCCTTAGGTCATCCCACAATTTGACATGGTCAACACAATAGGAGGTTTCCTATAAACAGTGAAGTACATATTGACTTATTTTTGGTATTCACAAGATGTCTATTGGAGATAATTACTGTACACAAGGATACTCAAGAATTTTGAATACAAAATTCAAAATTCTATACTTACAAACTTGACAATGTTTTACAAAGATAGAGCGAGACAATATGTTACTTGAATATTTCTGTTCAACAATTTTTCTTTTGTATTTCTCAGACTTTTTTTCCCTCCAAAAGTATCCTGCAAGGACTCCTAAATACTGAGTGACAACATTAATACTGATATATTTAGATGAATCTGGTTTTAGGCACATAGTAATGAACTGTTTTTATAGATACCCTTTTCCATTTCTTCACATAATGATTCCTCGAGACTCAACCTCCTAAATGATACTCAAAGAAATAGGGACTCTGCTGAAAAGTTACATTATGGTATGGTTGGAAAAGAAAACATGGAATTTACATCATATATGGGTTTGCATGGATCTATATTTGCATTCATTCCATTTTAGAACATCTGAAGAAGGTAGAAATCAAAATGCTTAGTCTTATAGGAACTATGTTAGGCATTGTAATGGCTATTTTGTTACACTGATTAATCACATCCTTTTGGGATTCAGAACTAATCAGCTTGGAGCACTGTGGTAAAAAGCTAATCTATCAAGGAGAGATCTAGGTTAAAAACTCTCTTTGTTGTATTTATTTTCTGCTCCATCAATTAAACTTTGCACTTGCCACTTGAGGATTGATTAATTAATGGGATTTAAAGGTTGTAGACAGTCCTCAAAAAAATTGTTCAGTATACTGACTTTCTCTGCCTGGATCACAATTCAAGAAATAGCATTACCAGGGTCTCACTGCTTTTGTCAGCATGAAGAAAGCAGTGCCAGAGTTTAGTGCCTCAAACTTGGCCTCTTTTGAGCATGTGATGCTGTGAAGCATGTAGAAAGTGGGTATCACTTTCTCTCTCTCCTCCATGGGGATGTTACTGAGTTCAAGACAATTATAACACACAGTTTTCTCCAATCAGCTCACTGCTAGAACGTTGTGCTTGGAAGGTAGCACATAACATTGTTTTCTGCCAATTGTTCTATATTTTTCAGGGAAAAGTTTCCTGAAAATTTTGAATTAAATTTTAATTATTGGGCAGCTCTCTGATAGTTAGGTATATGCAAATTAAAATATGATACATAACTATGTCCCAGTTTGGAAAAACTGGTTCCTGAAAAGAAAGTGATTGGGAAATCATGAATGTAACAATGGGTCTAGATGAATCATCATATCCTATATATTATATCCTATATATTTAGTGCCAAGAAGACAAGAATTGAAATTCCATAGATATATTCTTATAGTTTTGATGATAGCAGAATTCATAGTTCCCACATGTGAAAAATAAAGTACACCCTCTTTGAGTTCTATGGTTTTATACATCAGGACATAGTAAAGATCTTCTGGTCCTTAGCAGTTCTGAGGTAAATACAACCTCAGATGAAAAATGACACATGACATTTTTCATCATTTATTTTACAAAAAGAAAGCTGAAATGGAGAAGCCATGTGTGAAAAAACTTATTGCTTCCATAGGTGTGAAGAGGCTAAGTCGCGACCAGGTCACCAGCAAGTGTGACTACCTCTCTAAAAGCTAATTTTTTAAGAGTTTGCTGGTATCCAGCATCAAGGTGTGTGTTAACTCAATGCCAAAGAGTAAAGATGTCAGCAATGATCTTAGTGAAGTAATTGTTGCTACTCATCAGTCTGGGAAGGATTATAAGGCCACTTCCAAACCACTGAAAGTTCATCATTCTACAGTGAGGAAGCTTATTCACAAGTGGAAAACATTCAAGGCAGTTGCCAGTCTTCCCTGGAGTGGACATCCCAGCAAATTCACTACAAGATCAGACTGTACAATGCTCAGAGAAATTGCAAACAATCCAAGAGTGACGTCTCAGACTCTACAGGCCTCAGCATGTGAAATGTTAAAGTTCATGACAGTAGAATGAGAAAAAAATATAGTTTGTTTGGAAGGGTTGCCAGGAGAAAGCTTCTTCTCTCTAAAAAGTACATGGCAGCACAGTTTAGATTTGCAAAGTTTGTTGCTGTTGTTCAGTCATGCAGTTGTGTCCAACTCTTCACAACCGCATTGACTGCAGTATGCCAGGCCTCCCTGTCTTGCACTACCTCCCGGAGTCTTCCCAAGCCCACACCCATCACACTGACTATGCTATCCATCCATCTCATCCTCTGTCGTCCCCTCCTCCTCTTCCCTTCAATCATTGCATCATCACAGTCTTTTCTAATAAGTCCTCTCTGCATATTATGTGGCCAAAGTACTTGAGCTTCAGCTTCAGTTTGATCTCCTTGCCATCCAAGGGACCCTCAAGAGTCTTCTCCAGCACCACAATTCAAAGGCATCAATTCTTCGA
>JANHZU010005817.1:41549-52583 GCA_032468055.1 Acrochordus granulatus | reverse complement strand
AAGGCCAAGGAAACTTTCAAATTCTGATGAGGAGTTCCTCAGAATTTCTTCTTTGAGAGACTGGAGGAAGTCCAGCAAACACCTGGCTCAGCATCTGGCAATTGGAATTGCCAAGTTGACCCTTTTACAGTCCGAAGAAGCTTGATCCGGAATGGTCTTTTTGGAAAGGTAGCAGCCAAGAAACCACTTTTGCAGAAGAGGAACAGGGTGAAAAGGCTAAGATATGTTAAAGCTCCAAAGATTGGACTGAGGATCAGTGGAAAAGGATATTATGAAGTGATGAATCCAAGTTTTCATACACACGTTTTAAGATTTAAAAGCAATAAAGAACTGATGAACACTGCAACATTCATGTTGTGATGCTCTGAAATCCAGAACAATATCTTCTCTTGTACACCCTGGTTTTCTAAATATAAATGTGAAGAAACATTAAATATTCTACAGAAGAAGCTGCAAGGGTATAGTCTTATTATCTGCATCTACAGTCACGTGAAAAAGAAAGAACGCCCTCTTTGAGTTCTATGGTGTTGCATATCAGGACATAGTAAAAATCACCTGATCCTTAGCAATCCTTAAAAGTAGGCAAATACAGCCTCAGATGTATTTAATTTTGTATTTAATGTCATGTTATATTATACCATGACATATTACACCTTGTCATCATTTATTTTACAAAAAGAAAGCCAAAATGGAGAAGCCATGTGTGAGTACGTCCTTACTGCTTCCATAGGTATGAAGAAGCTAAATAGCAGCCAGGTGCTGCTAATCAAGTGCCCTTGATCAATTGATCATAAACAAGTGTGACTACCTGTAGAAAAACTGAAGTTTTAGGAGATTGCTGGTCCTCCAGCATCGAGGAGATCAGCATTGTGTGTTATCACAATGCCAAAGGTAAAGACATCAGCAATGATCTTAGAGAAGAAAAACTTGCTGCCCATCAGACTGGGAAGAACAATAAGGCCATTTCCAAAGAATTTACAGCCCATCATTCTACGGTGAGGAAAATAATTCACAAGTGGAAAACATTCGAGACAGTTGCCAATCTTCTGAGTGGACGTCCCAGCAAATTCACCCAAAGGTCAGACGATGCAGTGCACAGAGAAATTGTAAAAAATCCAAGAGAGACATCACAGATTCTACATGCCTCAGCGAGCATGTGAAATGTTAAAGTTCATCACAGTACAATTTGAAAAAGACTGAAGAAGTTTGGTTTTTTTGGAAGGATTGCCAGGAGAAAACTTCTCTATATAAAGAACATGGCAGCATGGCTTAGGTTTGCAAAGTTGCATCTGAACAAATCACGAGGCTTCTGGAACACTGTCCTTTGGAACAGATGGGACCAAAGTGGATGTTTGGCCATGATGCATCGTGCCACGTTTGGCGAAAACCAAGCACAGTGTATTTGCACAAACATCTCACATCAGCAGTAAATCACGGTGGTGGAGGGGTGATGATTTGGGCTTGTTTTGCAGCCACAGGACCTGGGTACCTTGCAGTCATTGAGTCAGCCATGAACTGCTCTGCATCTCCAAGTATTCTACAGTCACATGTGACACCATCTGTCAAACATTGGGTCATGCAACAGGACCATGATCCCAAGCACACCAGCAAATCTACCACAGGGGGTTGCAATGGCCCAGTCAAAGGCTAGACCTCGACCCAACTGAAATGCTGTGGCGGGATCTCCAGAGAGCTGTGCATGAACAACTGCCCGCAAGCCTCAATGACTGGAGCAATGTCGTAAAGACGTGTGGGCCAAAATTCCTCCAAACTGTGTGAGGGACTGATAAAGTCACACTGAAAATGATTACTCCAAGTTATTGCTGCCGATGGTGGTTCTACAATCTATTGAATACTCAGGTGTACTGAGTTTTTCACACACGGCTTCTCCATTTCGGCTTTCTTTTTGTAAAATAAATGATGACATGGTGCAGGAAGTCATATGTTGTTCTTCATCTGAGGTTGTATTTACCTACTCTTAAGAACTGCTAAGAACCAGATGATTTTTACTACGTCCTGATACATAAAACCATAGAACTAAAAGAGGGTGTACTTTCTTTTTCACGTGACTGATATTATAATTTTGAAGAACAAAATAATACTACAAAGGACACCCACAACAAGTCTTCAAGTTTAGAATAATGCTTTGGCCCATTTTCTGGTTGAGTGATGCACATTCAGTGCAACTTTTTTTTTTTGGCATAAGAACCTGTCACTGAGGTAAACAATTTTTTGCATGGTCAATACCCAATAATAAAGCAGGAAACTCTGTTTTTGGTATTGAGACAATGCTATTCTGTAGAAATTATTCGGTTGTGTTAACATGGTTTTAAGTAAAAGAAAAATCCCAAACACAGCTTTGTGAAGTATTTATAATAAAGTCAGCAGAACTTGGGAATATAACACAGCAACATTTACAGGGATTAAAAAGTCAACATCTTGAAGAATATTATAATGCTGAACTCTTTGTTAAGAAAATTAAAATGAATTCTTCATTTTTAATTGCAACAGATAATGTTTAAAAATCATAAGTAAAGGCTTAACTTCCTTAACATTTGCATTTCCAATTATCTGGAGGTCCATTTTTACAGAGGCTTCTATAGAAAGCTAATTGTGTTATTATAATATAGATGATCTGGTAACAGAATTTCTTTTTAAAAGTTGTTTTTCTGAGTTACATACATTTGCATAAATTACATTTATAGATTTTTTGTCTCTTTTTTTCTTTGCTCTTATTATTATACACGATGTCAAATGTTGAATTCAGATATTTCATCTGAACCATAAAACATTTTTATTATTCAATAAGAAATTTTGTTTTATATAAAAGGATGCAATCTCTCCTCCTACCATTCCCATTAAAATGGTACCTCACTTAAAGGATAAGCAAAGGAGATAAACCATGAAAATTAATGAAGACTTCAAATGAACACTAATTGCAGTAATGACAGAAATCAAACATTTTCCTCCTGTCTATTCAACATAAATGTGAAATTTTAACTTAAGACCAACTTTTAATGAATAGACTTGATTAATCTTGAATTTCTTAAAAACTGAAGATACATCATACAAATTCTTGCTGCAAAGTTCACAAATATGCATACGTCTCTCATAGCTATTTCCAGAACGTATCTGTCAGGCCTAAAACCAAACACATCACAGTGAAATTCAGCCAAGTCCAAGTTTTTATCTGCTTACATTTAATAGACAGAATCTGACCAGATTAAAGCTGAACCTTCTAACCTAATAGGTATACTCTGGGAGATTCTGAGGTGTGGCTCCACTGAATCTCTTCCTACTTCCTTTAACCAGCTTTGAACTGCACAGTTTCCTAATTTGGGCTTCTCCCTGGAATGCACTGCCTCCTTCCTGGGAAACCACAGTGCTCCTGCCAGGATTCCCCCACACTTCTTCCATTGTACTATCGAAAGCAACAAAGAAACAAAAACCAAATAAAATAGAAGGATTCAAAAGAAAGAGAGTAAGAAAAAAAAAAGGCTCAACACGTTATTGAAAGCATAAGGAAGTGTTCAATTTTCTACAAAATACACTATTTTCAGTGGAAGCCTTTCTGGGGTTCAAAGAACAGCAGCCATTAAGCCAAAATAAAATAATTAAAACTTTTTTATGAAAAGCAAAGTTTCCACTTATAAATGATGCACATTTAACATTTCATTCAATTTCATTACTTTTCTTCACAACTTTTTGAAGCTTTCCATTTTTTTCTCTTCTTTCCTTTTCTGTTTGAAGCAATGACACCAGTTGTGTCCCAAGGAAAATTTAGAACCAGCTTAAGCAGGAATTCTGTGTTCCTTAACACATGCTCTACTTCAACTGATCATGCAGTCAGGATCAAAGTTCATGTTGGCTTCTACATGATTCAGATTACTGTAAAGTTTCATTTGGGTGGAAGCTAATTTGCAGATTGCCATAAATGAAGAATTCCACAAGAATGAATGACATTGAATTTAGAACACTGGAACATTAAAATCTTTCTGAATTTGCTTGTGAGAATGTATGGTCACCACCACAGAGTATGAAAAGGTGAGGTAGGCCATCTAAGCTCAGCAGTTAAGTCTCAAGAAGTATGACTTTAAAATGACTTTAAATAATTTGTGTAACTGCAAGAGACTCTGTGGGGTCAAAGAAGGTGACCTGAATATACACATGGATCAGTTAATTAGTGAGGTGAACATAGCCATTTTCCACCCATTTTTGCAAGCCATTTAGGGGCCAAATGATGAGACAGAAATTATCTCCATGCAAATTAGCTGAAGCTGCTGTCCTTGACTGTTCTCACTCCTTGATGCTTCAAATGTAACACTACACATGGAACAAACACTTATTTGACCTCCAGCATTAGAGGCAAACTGGTTATTTTACTTGTTTTACCGATCGAAAACAAGTCATATCACGTGAAACTTAAGCATTATTCTTTAAATTATTCTATGGAACTCTTGCTTCCCTACAAGTGGCAATTTTTAATTACATTCCTAAGTACCACCCCTAGGAAACAAATATGTATCTACTGAAGTTATGTTTAAAATGATTCTTCTTTTATCAAATGGTTTCAGTTCAACTTAATGAAGGAAAAGGGAACACAAAAACAGATAAGTACTTTCACCCACAAAGCATTCATTGATTAGGCAAATTCAACTGTTCATAATAACATTTAATTGGTTCATGTATCTTTTTTTCCCTCCTCATTCTTTTTTCTTTATATTTTACCTTCTATAAGATTGCAACCAATCTTTGGGCCAGCATTATTTCCTTATACAAAACTCGTTCCCTTTAAAACTTTTTGGAAGGTTGCATTTTTGCTTTTTTTAAAAGAATGGAAATGTTTTCTGTTTTTTTAGTTCCAACTTTTGTTGGAAATCACCCAGGGTGAAAGGGAATTTGATTGACAGCTTCATTGTCCCCCAAGAGACAATGCAGTCAAGAAAAACAGAAGCACAGTCAAGCTGTTGTCTAGAATTTGAAGGGGAACAGTAGAATTTTTGACCTACCCAAACCTCCTAACCTAATTCTACAATCTATGCTGAGTTAATGTGCACCAGTGTATATTAAAGCCAAAGTCCATGCACATCTAAATACATTTATGATGGAAATACTGTATAGAGAATTGAAAACAAATATGCGTAAAATAATCCATAGGAACTGATAGTTCAGTGAATATACATAAATTGGAAATCCAAAACTCTGTGAAATCCTTCCTTTTGGAAAAAAATGGGGGGTAGGGAATATTGCACAACTCAGAACTATATGTAAATGCTCATGACACTATACTATGTTTATATGATGGGAAATGTACATACACATTTTGGAATATTCTAAGTAAATATATGTGATCCAACTTTTAGTCAGACTGTATTATATTTTTGAATTATAAATCCAGAATTATATTATTCTCTATTCACAACAATGTGAAGTTTCAGCTTCCAGTTCTTTAGCTGGTGTGGACCTTCATAGTTATTCCCAAGAACCTAGGATGTCATAATATATTGGCATAATATATATTATTATGTCTGGATCCAAACAATGTGGCCTTTTTGCAATTAACATATAGAAAATTTGCACACTGACAAAACGTATAAGTGCCATCCAAGATTTTTTTGCTATGGCACCCAGTGTGACAATAAACAATATTAAACAATATGGAGAAATTTTCTTTGCATATAGCAAGGTCTGTATCAAGATCCTCTAGATGTAATCAGAGGTATTGGAACAGCTTCCAACAGCATAATTCTTCGATAGCAACGCATGGTTCATAATTGTTATATCTATTGCTCACATAATCGTCCACAATTTAAAAGACAGGAAAGCTGAGGAATAATAAAACTGGTATAAGAAATATTCTTTTTTTCTATGTCCTAAACTGAGTTATGGGCCCTATCTTTTCCTCTCCTCTTTTGTTGCATGGCAATTGCATTCCAAGATCTGATACGTTGTTGGAAGAAAAAAAGAGGCCAGCAAATTGTATGTGGTGCACTTAAAAAAAAATATGGTTTTTAAAACTACTCCCTAGATTCACTTCAATTAGTAGTAATAGAACATTGGTGAGTTTGTGTTTTAATACTCCTCACATTTATGCAGCTACGTTTGCCTTATATCAAGTCTGAACTTGCTATAGCTTCCAAAATGGAAATTTGCTCAGGAATGATAGATGGCCACCCAGTCAACTCTTGGTGATGCTTTTCATTTAGAGCTGTTTAATAAGAAACTCTTCCAAAAACACAGCATGGTTTGCCACAATATTTTGTTCCAAGAACAGCTGCATCAGTATGAGCTGGAGTCTGAGAGATGCTGCATGTCACTGCTTATTGAAACAACTAGTGATCTTCCAAAACCCAGGAATGTGAATTTTTTTTAATGTAAATATCTGACTTTGTAATGTCTTTAAGTCTAAAGAGGTACTGTTAAAATCTGAAGCTTGATGTCATGTTAACAGAAAATGCTCTGTCTGAATTACCTAATTAGAGTGCAGAAACATCAATAACCTTTCATTTCTTTATTACTTAAATTTATATAGCTACTCAATTGACATGCAACTTAGGCAGTACACACAAAAACAATACATGACAACCATGAAAACATGAAAAAGAATAAAACATATTGTGCCAGAAACAACTTCATCCAAGCAAAAAAACAAAAGCAGTCCAGGGAGACATAACATTCCCGCCCCAATGCAGTGCCTAGGGGAAAGCCAGGTTTTAAGAACTTTCTGAAAGATGGCTAAGATCAGGGCCATCTGGATCTCTGGAGGAATATTGTTCTAAAGGGCAGCTCTATAGACAATGTCTTTTGGGTTTCCACTTGATGTCATTGTTTAAGACCTGAAGCACGCATGCCCCATCAGTTCATATTTGATGGGCAAAAGTCTTTTCTTCCTTCTTTCTCTCTCCCTCTCACACACACACACATACATACACGTGCAGACACGGACAATCTATCCCTGGAAATGGTCAGCAGGCCAGAGAGTAGCATGTAACATGGGTGTACTGATATATCTGTAACTCCTCTGTTACAGCTATAGCTTTATTGTGATCTTCAGTTGTGACCTCATGTATGTACAGTGTATTGTCATATTCTAGAAGTGACTGTAGTGTGATTGTGAACAGGGCTCCAGGAAACAATTGATGCTCAGGATGGATTTGTCCAAAGATCCTCCAGGTCACAGCTACTACCTGCTCTACAAATGGAAGCTGCAAGTCCAAGGCAAACTTCAAATTATGAAGCCTGGGATCAAAGATCAACCAAAGAATACTGTGCATGATTTGAAGAAATTCCATCATGTCACTATAGCTGTTCCATTTCTCAATTCTTCAAAATACTAAGAATGAGAGAACAGAAATAGTCCTTCCTTCTTTCTTCCCTTCCACCCTCCCTGAAGAACCATTTGATTTCAGCTTTTGCTTCCAGAGTAAATGTTCCAGAATATTGTGAATATATTTGGAAATCAATTCTGCCAAATTTTTAATGCTGTGAATGTTTGTTCCCCCACCCACCTCCACCTCACATAGCTGCTACTTTTGAAGTTGAGAACAAAGCCTACCAGAAAGTTACTGGGAAAATATCACTGGTTTTCAAGTTCTCATGAAACGTGATAATAGTCCCTTTTCAAATTGAGAATGTTATGTTTTGATTTAGCCAAACTGTACTTAAGGTATTTTATTTTTATTTATCTCTAGCTTTCAGAATGGCTACTAATATTTACTAATATTATTAATTACTAACAATATTTATAATTATATTATTTATATAATTATTGCTATTGGCAATAGCGGTGCAGTAGCAGCAACAGTGACTGTGGTGGCAGCAAGGGAGACTGAGAGTCAACTGGTTGATGGCCAAGGCCTTTCCAGAGTGACTGGAACAGCAGCAAGACAGCTGCAATGGCAGCTGTGGTGGTGGTGGCAAGGAAGGCCAAGAGCCAGCTGGTCGGTGGGTGAGGCCTTCTGGAATGGCCGAGAACAGCAATGCGGTGGCTGCGACAGCAAGCCAAGAATCAGCTGTTGAGGGTTGATGCCTTTAAGATGGGACTTTTGGACCTTAGGGATAGAGGAGTATCAGTTGGCCACATTGGGGAGATCTGTAGGATGTGGGCTGGTTCCAGGGTAAGAGCCAGGGCCAGCCTGGGTACGTATGTTGTTGGTGGAGTCGCTCATCCATGGTGAGACCTGGGTGATGAGATTTATGTTTGTAGCTAAGCTAGCTGTGAGAGGGCTTAGTGTAGAGGGGTGGGCATTGTATATATGTATGGAGGGAGGAGGCAGAAGCCCTGGGGGTGCTGAGAGCTTTTGCTATAGTGCTGAGAGACTCCTGGCTTCATCACCCCCCAGGGTGGTTGGAACTGGGATTGTTTGTGGAAGAATGGAATGGCAGAGCCTATTTCTCAGAATGGGGAGGGGGAAACATCACCCTGGAAGTCTTTGGGCAGGAGAATGTATTCAAGTGATGATTAGTAGGGGATGCTACAGGAGCAGAGGGCAGGCTGTCATAGGGGAACATGCCCCCAATGTTTAGTATTGGTCATGTATTCTGGCACTCTCTGCTCACACCCAGCCCCTGGTCATCATAGCCTTGAACCTGTGCAGTCTGGGTGCTGTTGGTGAACACCAGGTCTGTCAGTAATAAAGCTCCTCTCATTTGTGATATCACTGAGGAAGAACAGGCTGACTTGGCAGGCAATACTGAGACCAGGCTGGCTCCTGGGGGGGGGTTGCCCTCTTGGAGAATGTGTCCAGCTGGTTTTAAGTTTGGCACCAGCCAAGAACCCAGGGCAGGGGAGGAGGGGTGGCAGTGGTCTCTTTCAGAATCTCTTTCAGACTTCAGGGTCCTTGCTCCACAAGTGTCTGGTTGTGAGACACTGTTCTGAAGCTCACCTCATGGGATCAGTTGGGATTGTTGCTGGTTGAGGCTGTCTCAAGGTTGGCAATGGACTTCTCCAAGCTGATTGTTCTGGGGGATTTCAATTTGCTGTCCCTGGGTTTGTCCCCAGGATAGCTCAGGAGTTCCTGGTTTCCATGGTGATCATGGGCCTGTCCCAGATTATCTGGGGCTCTACTCAAGACAATGGTCACACTCCAGATATGATCTTCTTATCAGAGCAATGGCAATGTGACCTGGTAGGAAAACTTTTGACATCCCCCTTGACATGGTCAGATCATGCCCTGGTGTCTTTGAGATTCTCTTATGCCATACCCTCTGCAGGGAGGTTGAAACTATTTAAGTGATCTGCCCTCAGCAACTGATGGACACAAAAGGGTTTCAGAAGGAGTAGGGGGATGTCCTAGGGGTATTGCTGCATGGTCCTGCCAAAGGCCTTGTTATGTCCTGGTATCAAAGGGTGGCCAAGGCTTTGGATAGGATCATACCCATGTGGCCTCAATAATTCCCCACGGTTCACAGAAGAACTATGAGTGTTGAAGAAGGTAAAAGAGACACCTAGAATGCCACTGGCGGAAGACGAGAAATTAATCCGACCGAACACAAGCTTGAGCTGCTATCCAGGCTACCTTCTGGCAGTAAGGGTGGTAAAACATAATTATTTCTCCACCTTATTGAGTCTGCAGAGTGTCATCCTTCAGACCTGTTTTGAATCACCTGATCTCTTCTGGAAGGGGAGATTTAGGAGGTCTTCTGCAGGGCCGTGGAGAGGAATTTGCAGAAAACCTGGCAGGTGAAGTTGCTCAAATAAAGTCCCAGTTGGAAGCTGTGCATGATGCAACTTCTTTTGAGATGCCAAGGGAGTAGTCTTGCCTAATTATCTGGGAACAATTTGATCCTGCATCCTTGATGCTGTCACTGTGACCACTTGCCAATTAGATCCATGTCCTCCTGATTGGTGAAGCCACCAGGATGGTCACTAACAGGTGGATCCATTCAGTGATAAATTGCTTACTGTGAGAGGAGGTATTTCCAGTATCTTTTAAGGAGGCCCTGATCTATCCCCTGCTAAAATAACCATCATTGGACTCCACCTGTCTGGATATTTATCGTCTAGTCTCCCACCCACCTTTTTTAGGAAAGGCGGTTGAGAAAGTGGTTGCACAGCAACTGCAGAGAATCCCAGAGCCATTTCAGTCTGGGTTCAGGCCCAATTATAGGATGGTAACAGCATTGGTCACACTCAGTGATCTCTGGTGAGAGCAGGATGGGGTTAATGCATCCATTAACTCAAACTTTAACACCCATTAAATCAAAGCTTGCTTGGTCAACACATTAAAAAAATCCGTAACTTTGTCTGTGGATGTCAAAAAAGTCAATTCTTTGTAATTGTGACTCTGAGTGCAGTATATCAAAGGGGCAGGCGTTCAGTTACCCAGTCACAGACACCATCTTAACTTTTTTGATCTCTTTCTTTGTGGAGTTATCTCCTGATCAGCTCCAATGCATGAACAATCAGCTAAATTTCTTCTCTGAAGATATTTAACAGGATTTTGCTTTTTTGTTGACACAGAGAATGATAATTAGCTGATTCAAAGGCAAACTTCACTTACTCTGATCAATTGCCTACTAATGGCTCATAGAATACTTAGAACATCACCCAGCTATTGTTAAAGAACTATAGAGCCTGTTCCAATTACTTCATTTTTAATACAAGAATGATTGGATGGGGAGGACTTAATTGGCACAGGCATGACAATGGCCACCCACTTCTTTTACTTTGGCAATCTTTGGACACCCCAAAATATATCAAGTGTACTAAAGTGATTAATTTTCCCCCTGTTTTTCAGATCATTTAATTTCTTCCTCTTCCTATGTCAACAACAGCAAACATTTCATCCATTCTAAGCTATGCCTGCAGTAAATTTTACATGCTTTGTAATTCACAGTAACTAAGTCCACAACATGCTAAACTAAGTCAAACCTGTTTACAATATTCATGTGAACAAAATGAATTTATTTATTTATTAAATTAATATGCCACCGAAATCTGGTGAAATTTTGAAAAATTGTTTTCAAAAATTTGTTTGAAAACAAACAATTAAAAACACTTAAAAATAAAATAAACCCATTAAAATAAAAAAC
>JANHZU010005817.1:10479-21170 GCA_032468055.1 Acrochordus granulatus | reverse complement strand
CTGGACGAGTGAGAGTCTTCACAGACAAGCATTGACAACATTTCCCTCTGTCAGTTGCACTGCTTGGATGTGCACAAATGCTATGCTGATGCATTATGACATCCAAGAATTTTAGGGAGAACTCAATGCATATGAAGGTCAACACCAGCTAAAGAACTGACATCTGTGACATCACTTTTTTGTAAACAGAAAATAACAACAAATGCATACAAATCCAGAATTGAGAAGACAGCAACAGACAACAAAAGCCATATCTGCAAAGAAGCTGAGCAAAGAGTGGGCCATCTAGTTAGCTGCTGCAGGACGATCACACTGTCCGACTACAAACAATAGAGTAGACCTTGTTTGTAGACTACAAACAATAAAGTAGCAATAATGGTGCCCTGGAATACTTACAAGAAATAGCATTTGCCTGCTAGCAAGAAGTGGTGGGACCACAAAGTAGACCAAGTAATAAACAATGAAAAAGCTAAAGTGCACTGGAACTTTAGAATTCAAACGGACAAACACCTACAACATAACAATGGTTGATTATAATGTTAAAAACATCTGGAAAGTGGACAGTGTAGTATCTGGAAGCAGCAGAATAGAAGAGGTAGAACTGGAGAAAATCACAAAATACAAAGACCTGCGAAGAGAAATAGAACAACTGTGGCAAAATAAAGCACAAGCTGTTGTTCTGATCGTGATACCATGGTTGTTAAGATGCCAATTGACTTCTAGGCAGCCATTGACAGGATAGGGTGCAGTGAATTCCCATGAGAACAAAATCCCCCTACAGGTCTTGATGCCTTCTTGTAATATTTTTGAATAAGTAACAATGTCAGGTTCCCCTCATGCACACACATTATTGTAGAACCTTTTTTAAAATCCAACTTTTGATGGATTTAATCGATGGCAACATTAAATTTAAAAAATGAATGGTTTGAAACAGAATAAAGCCTCCTATGTGTCGAACTTCTCTTCTGATTGACACACCCAAGAAGAGATTTTTGCCACAACATGGTTATGTATAATTTTAAAACTTCACTCTTTTAGCCCAGTATTTTTTGGTAGTCTCCCACTTAAAATCTCATATTTTAAGTGTGAGCTTTCGCAGCCTATGGACTTTGACAGTACCTTCAGGTTTTTTTTTAATGTAATGCAGTTCATTTCCAGGTCAAAGCAATTTACAGCATGCATATATAGAAACACATGCATGCGCATACACACAAGCCACTGCCCTAAAAATGAATATAACTTGGCCTGCCAATCTTCTCTCTTAAAACGTTTTCATAATGAGGACCTTTCCAGCCATCATAATTTTAATCTGCCTCCCTATTTCCCTGAACACATTGATTTTGATGATTGGTTGAGGTCTTCCAAAGTTACCATATCGTTTAGGATAAAATGCAAGTCTTACCAACAGAAGTCAGAAGTTCTACAATTTCCGTTAAATTTTCGTACAGATATTGAGGTGACCCAGTGAGTTTCATGTTGCAACAAAATTAGGATAAGAAATATTTATCCTAATTCCAGAACTGACCAAAGTTTGTATTCTTGCTTTTTTATGAATACAGTGACAGTAAAAATTATTACTGATATTCATAATATGAGGAGTGAAAGGAAGAGAAATATTAGCAAATTTATAATAATTTTTCTGAAATGTTTGAATAATCACTTGATTGTAATTTTAGGTACTATTTAACGTAAATTTACTGTTTACATTGTAATTTAATATAGGCTGCATCCTGGATCTCACTTACAGATGTTAATGAGATTGTTTTATAAATGTATTTTATCCTTGTCTTATACTTTATTTTGTTTATCATCTGCTAAAATAGATTTTACTTTTTTCTTCATTTGTTTATTTAATTTATGTTATGCTTCGGTATCAAAAGTGACTCTGGGCAGCTTACAATGGCATGAAAGCAAAATATAAAAGTAGCACATTTAACAATAGTTAAATAAAGGTTCTTTGTATTGTATATTCATAGAACACTCTTCTTGCACTGGTCTACGATTGCAATAAACTGAATTGATACTTGATTGAAATGTTTGAGTCTAAATTATAGTATTACATTGTCTACAAATATTAAAAATAGCTGAACTGAACTCGCCTAATCAACAGAATAAATCTGGCATGAAGTCC
This sequence comes from Acrochordus granulatus, assembly GCA_032468055.1. Classification (NCBI taxonomy): domain Eukaryota; kingdom Metazoa; phylum Chordata; class Lepidosauria; order Squamata; family Acrochordidae; genus Acrochordus; species Acrochordus granulatus. Next base: position 19,039 of record JANHZU010005817.1, on the reverse strand, counting down.
TTTTCTGCTGAATATTGTGGAAGCCTTTCCAAAAGTTCCTTTCATTTTTTTAAAAGCTTCATATCAAGTTATTAAAAAAAGCTTATAAAAGTACCCGAACAGAGTCCTGAACTGTTGTCACCTAGCAGCCTTCTTTCTCACCTCTCTCCACCTCTTGCCATTCAAGCTTTCATACTGACCTTGTTTGCCACAGGTTACTGTAATGTCATACATATATTTGAAAACTACCACCTGTCATTTCTTCGAGAAGGCGAATTGCTAAGATAAAAAAGGATTCCAAATTCCTTTAAGGTTCCATTATAGATAAATCCACTGACCTTTCACTATTGCCACATTCAGCCAAAGAATTAAATTGAGGGGTGGGGAAAAGAAGACAGAGATATCAAATTAAAATAGAATAATCTTTAGCACTGATGAAAAGTCCAGGAGTTTTCAGATTATCTTCAATATTTCCATCACCCATTTACTCTTTGCTCCTTAATCCAAAAGGACTTTTCTACTCAGAATTAAACTGCTAAAAAAGCCGAAGAAAACATTTAAGGTATTAGAAGATTGATCAGAATCTCGGTCAAGGCAAGCATGCAGATCTAGGACATTTTTTTTTTTGAAAAAGCTTCAGACAGTTGAAATTTTCAATTTATTGACCCTTTGGCTAGCTGGCACATTGTATCATGCCATACTTCAATTGCTCCTGTTCTTTACTTTTCTACTTCTATTTTCCCCTTGAATCTTGCTTTCTTCTACTTCATCTTCACCATCCATTATTTCCTAAATGCTCATTTTCGATCTCCTGGCCAGTGTTTGACAAAAGCAGCCCAGTAAAGCAACCCAAGATACTCGGAAAGGCAGTATATGGTTTTAGCTGTACTCAACAGATCACACTACTTATCCATCAATCTTGAATCAGAGGTGGAGATAAAGGTGTGATAAGAAGTACAACACAGACTCGTGATAGAAGATGGCTGTTTTCTTCATTGACTGAAGTGGGCAGAAGACTTATCTGGGGTAATGTGAATTGGGGACATAATCTCCTTCTGAATTCCATTAAAATTCTCACCTGATCAGCTTATATTTGAAATATATTTTATGCTGTTAACTTTCTCGTCAGTATAGAGTGATTAGTAAGAGGACTGAAAACTAAAATGCTTATTCCAATCTTCCCTTCATGGTTCATACGTTACCAAGCGTTCCTGAACAGAATTAGATATATCAGGATTTCTTGCATTTAAGAAGATTCCTATGATGGTCAGCTTCAAGTACATGTTGGATTGAAATCTAAACCAAACAAGCAGAGGAGAGGAGGAATTGCTTCATGAAGAAGTAGGTATTATCTGGAGAAATGTGATTTTAATTCAAGTAATGGATATTTTCCTCTGGAATTAATTGAGATGGTCATTATTTAGCTTTCATCCAATCAATCTCAGTAGCTTCCCTAATACAAGTGTGATATAGAAAAGGATGCATTATTCAGGTCATCATAAGCTACACCGACAATGCAATATCTGTACTTACGTTTGATTGGCAGAGTATTACTAAGGCTGCAAAACAAACAAACAGCTTTGAATTTTAGAGGATTTCGAGATGTCTTAAAACAAAAGCAAATAAAGCTTTGTTTAAAATTCAGCTCCATCTCAACTTGATGCCACTATGCTAGAATAATCCCCTGGAAATGATCATGATAACAGCTGCCACAGGGGATATCCTAAGGTTGCAAAGCAATGTTCTACCAGCATTTTATGTAATCTTATTATTCTTCAGGCAGATAACTCTCCAATCCAAAGCAAAAACCAAACTTCATGTCAAAGTCTCTCTCTCAATTTCTCTGAAGTTTTCTTGTTTTTCTACCTTATTCTCAGGGTACCCGAATCTTTCTTTAAAACATTTTTGGATAGTGTTTTCAAGCTAGTTGCACTGATACTCCCCAGACTTATTTTTGTTACATACCTTTCCATCACTTAGAAACTTCCCTGGTTGCCAACAGACTATCCAATCAATCCACTAATCAGCATGCTTCAAAATACCAGTTAAAGGAGAACAACGAACAAGTCTCCATCTCTTGCTTAGGGGCCACTCTGAAAAAAATATTAAGAGTAACCTTGGTCTGATCTAGGAGGGCTATTGTGTTCTCTGTCGGAAAAAGACACATCTGGATGCTTTCCTCTGGAATTAAATATAAGCTTTGGAAGTCTGATGGAGAAAGAATAGTACAATAAAAGATATTTATCTCTATGGGAGAAAGACATGATATTCTTCTACAACTTTTTTTTTAAAAAAAGTTTTAAAAATCATGCTTGCCCATCCATTAATTGGCTTAACTTTTGTATGTGCAAGCATGAAAGGTGTGAGATCAGGCTAAAGCTACCATACCTAAAAGATGAAGCAAGTACATAAGCAATCAAAAAGTTTGGCCTGAGCACAACTTCCATCAACAACTATCAGACTTAAAAAATCAACAAGGAAAAAGTAGCTGCCAGTCTCGACAATCAACAAGCAATTGTCCTTGTGGGGTTATCTTTGGATTTAAACTCAATGTTTAAATTAGCTATTCCCTTTAGCTAATCCCTTCAGCTAGTGCCCACAGCCTAGTTGAGGATGTGGTTAAGTTGGATGTGAGTGTGTGCCTGTGGACATATAAGAAAGTGGAAATGTGTATTGTACCAGTGAAGTTTTATTGTTACTTTAAATATCCCAAAGAACCTATTGTGCCTCAGTGTGTTTGGTTGAAAGTGATTTGAAGTGTCCCCTGGCTGTTGGTTAAAGCTCTTTTTAACTGCACTTATTTTGAAAACCCAGAGATTTATAAGATCTACATGCTTCAACAGGTAAGTATGTGATTGAGTGATCATAACCCAAACCTGTAACCATGTGTAACTAAGGAAACATTCTCATTCTAAATAATCAACTAAAATCTAGCTTTTACAGCATACCATTTGACTTCTCCATAGTTATTGTAGCCCATAAAATGGAAAACAGGATACAAAGATTAGAAGTGGTCCATAATATTAAAATAATTTATGCATGCCTGTTAAGTGCAACATTCAAATACACAAGTCCTGGCTATAAATATATGAATTATATAAATATAAATCTTGCTAGATGACTGTTTATTTTTCTTTAAGGCTTAGAACATATTGATCTACCTGCCTCCTAAAAGACTCCAGGTAATTTAAATTAAAGAAAGAATGGAAAAGCTCAAATAGGTGAAGGTTGACTTTGTCTAATCTTCAAAACTGAGATTGTGGAGTACAAAATCTTCCCTCAGAGGCTGTAGGAAGGAGCGTCTGAAGGAAAAGGTAACAGCAGACCCCTCTTCTAGACTAGCAATTTGGCATTTTCATCTAGAGTCACAGCAGAAGATAGCATCTAGTTAGAATTACATATCTTGAAAATCTGAGCAGGATTTAAACCTGGAAACCAAGGTTTTGAGAAGAAGACAACAGCAAATTATTTCAGGATTTTGTTGTTATTGTGTTTGTTGAGAAAGCTACATGGTCAAAGCTTCATTGTAAATGAAGTCATAAGAGTTAGATGACACCTGATAGAAATTATCTAATATTAGATGAATATATATATTATCTATATAGTTTAGTGGACTTCAGACTGTTAACAGAAGGTTACCCACTGTGCCAATCTCTTTCTCAGTATAGAGTATGGGGCAGGGGGGTGCTTCCCAAAGGAGCAAGCATTGCTTGATAAATAAGTCAAATTGATAAAACTACATTTATCAATAATTCATTGTCATCCAAGATCATTCATGGTCCAAAAATTATTCATGTATAATAGTCTACATTAATGTTGCATTCCCTGATGTATGGACTCCAAGTCTCATTAGCCCGAGAATGTGGGTTATAATAGAAGACAATACTGTTGGAAGCTTTATCATTATTATTTAATACATTGGGCCAAGTCCTGGTGTGTTGGAAAATAGATTAGTATATGGACCCATCTCTTTGTGGTGAGGAGATAAGTCATAATATATTTCAAAATTTGCTACATTCTTTACCAACCTGCAAGTTCTATTAAGTTACCTGTGGTTCTACTTATAATACCTATAAAAATAAGCCAAAAGCCTTTTAAAAACCATCACAGAATTTGAGTAATAACTAATAATATTTCTTCTTACCACAGAACAGAAAAAGTAAACATGTTTATATGTGCTTTAATAGATTATGTATCATATTTGCAATTTAATATGAAGACTTTAACACAGTCTGGGTCTCGCACATTCCTCTTCATAGTGTAGTCTGAAAACATATTCAATTTAAAATGCACAAGACAGATCTGCGCAACCCATCAGTAACAATTTTGATTCAGTTCCTACCTTTCCTCCAGGAGTCGAAAGTAGTGTTGAATAATACGGAACAGCACTGAAAAAAGAAAAAACTTTTTCTTTTTTGCACAACAATATTATAAAGTAGGACAGACTGTATAAAAGTGGTTAACTCAAAATCACCCAGGACATTTCCATGACCTGAACTTAAATTCCCCAATTTCAGCATTTTCTTCAAACACAGCCACCAGTACAGACTGAAACATGTCAGCTATGAATACTTGGGTTCAAGTTTATGTATTTAGATGAATCAGGTAAAGAGGACAAAAAATTATGAAATCCTTACTAAATTTTTCTAAATAGCCTTTACTAAATTTTTCTAAATAGCCTAAAAAATGTCCTTTTCCCTTTAGAGGTATATATCTTTACTTCGTGAATGAAAATGCCTGTGACAAATGGAAACCCCCCTGCATACTATATCTTGACAGACATACAAGATGTCAAAAATAGTCCTCAAATAGAAATAGGAGGAAACTGAAACTTCGTGTTCAGTTCAACAGATTATATGTGACCACAAAAGTCTGAAAACAACTTCAGTAACATTGTACTCTGAACATAAGGACAGAATGGAAGCACTGAAGTGGACAAGGTTGACAGCCACAGAAGGATGTTGTCAACCTTCTCTTTTCATGACAACCAAATATATTTTAGGTAGGACAGATGGATTGCCACACATCACATCGTACCACTTAAAGGCAAGTAAACCAGGAAGATGTGGTTTTGACAACAGATACAGTCTGACAAATATGAGAAATGCGCGAGCGTAAGAAATAACAGAAACATACAGCAGTGTAATGGAGAAAGAGATCCAAACACAGCAAAGTCAAAGAGAAAACATTAATTTTATTCTTGAATTGGGTATTTCCACAAACAGTTGTCAACTATTCAAATACCAAGGTTTCCCTGCCCACTTGTGTTGGCTTTTCAATATGTTGACCTTACCTTTGAAAGATTTGATATCTATTCAGATGAAACAACAACAGCAAAACACAACCTGAATTTCATCAGTGTTCTTTGGGGAATTCTTCCCAGTATGATTTGATAACTAACCATAGAGAGACATTTCTAACTATTCACAACACTGCAAAATTATGCAGAGAATTATGCACTATTTTCTATTTGAGGCCTGTTTTTGACATCTTGTATACCGGTCAAGATATAGTATGCAGGGTTTTTTTTCCATTTATCACAGACATTTTCATTCATGAAGTAAAGACATATACCTCTAAAGAGAAGAGGGAATCATTTTAAAGCTATTTAGAAAAACTTAGTCGGTATTCCATACTTTTTTGTCCACCTTTACCTCATACATAAACTTGAACCCAAGTATTCATAGCTGACATGGACTCAGAAGGTGCATGTAGGTCACCGAATCCATATTCCTGTTTTGTGCAGAAATCCAAGTTAAAGCATCACTGGAACTGGATGACACATCAATTGATCAAAGCTAAGAAAACAAAGCAACCTTCGAGATCTCACTGAACACAAACATGATCTCACTGAACATTCGTTGAAGCCTCACTTGAACATGAACACTGTAAGTAAGCATCTTCACATTCCTGTCCCCTATCTCCAGGCTCTGATACCTTTTTTCCTTCTGATAAACTTTAATTGCTAATTACCTGAACAGCTTAGGAGAGGTGTTAAATCTTCCAATCCATAATTATGCTTAAAATGCTAAAGTCCTTTCAGCAAACAAAGGCAACAATGAAGTTGTGATCATTGTTCCCAACAATGTGGCTGCTCTTTCCCTCTGTAAACAATTCACTGTTTTCCATATGTGAAAGTGTGAGTATGCAAGGGACAAATTGCATATATATTAGAGCAATGTCAATTTTGAAGATATGGAAGAAGTGTGTTGGATCCTGCATTAACACAATATTTTTCTTGCATTCGTTAAAGGAAACTGGTGCCTTTTCAAGCAAAACCATCATTGATTTAAAAGTCATAATTTTAATGAGTGGTTACCTTACCACTCTGACCACTATTCTTTGAAATAGTCCCTTGGTTGAAGGCTTCTACCTTTGGAAAGGCCAAGCTCTTTCTTTTATGTTACTTTTTTTTAGAAATAACAGTAAGAACAGTAATTTACTATATCGTAAATCATATTATTTGTATCTCAGAATTAAAGCAATCCAGAATTTGGGGCAGCACTGTAGCATTACTTTCTAAACTCTGTTTGAAGGTCTTAGTACTCAGATCTGCAATCTCTTGCATAGAGATCATAAGCTTTATCATGAAAAAACATTCATTTTATTAAGAGTCAAAAACTAACATTTAATCATTTTTGTATCCTCCATAAAATGGTTTGCTGAGCTGTAAACTGCACAACTTTTGCTTTTTATCAATAAAGAAGAAGCACTAGTGGTAAACACACATATTCAAGTTTTAACTATTGGGTTCTTGATAGTCAGACTAAGAGTCAGTCTTCCTACATTTATTTCATTCTATAGTATAACCCATAACTACAAAAGAAGAAAAAGATTACCAATACACTGTCTTCCAATATAACAGATGCATACACAAGTTCATTAAAAACTACCTTTCTGCACAACCTTTTGTAAAACAACCATCTATGAAAAGGATATCTTTCCCATATATGAAACACATCTGAGACAAAGCGGCTACTACACTTTCTTGACAGCACCGTAGCAACAAACCAATAATATCCCTCCAACACATCTTAAGCAAACCCAAAGAAATACTTACAAAATGCAATGCAAAGAATATAAAATGCATTATATAAAACAGATAGAATATTGGCAGAGTACAACCAATAACATTAATCAGCAGTTAGAAGATATGAATTTTGTTTAATAGATAGAGAACTTCAGCCACAGTTTCAAATAGGACACTGTTGAAATTTTGGATGATGCCAAATTAAAAATCCTAAAGGATAACTAGAAACTTGGCATTCTGACAAATCATTTGCTGACACATAGAAAACACCATCTCCATCGATATACCTTTTAAAAAATAGCCAAAAATCAAGGAGAAACAAACAGCCCAGAATACATCTTCCCTAGCATCCAACATACATTCAGGTACCAGATAAATAATAATATAGAAACAATATCTTAATCAGGGAAGAACCCATAATCCAACTGAAACTGGAAAAAGGAGTTTTTGAAAACTCCATTCTCCTGTGCATTGATGATGTTATCTAGCCTGGTAATAAAACTTCTAGTTGAAAACAACCAAGCTCAGAGAACATCAAGAACCATCCCAAAAAGCAATTATACCCTAATTTTATGTGTCAGGGGAAGGCAGCAGAACACCAAACAATCTAGGTGAATTTCTTGAAATACTATTTCATGCCATTCTATACAGGACCAAAAGCCATACAGTGACAACTCTGAAAAGCTTTACTGCTGCACTGCAAGCTTCCTGATAACAGCTAGGAATTGGGGGAATAATTAGCTAGATAACATTTTTAGACATGAAAAGTTCACAAAGACCATAACTTACCTTGTACGTTGAGCAGGGAACTAACTGCAAGCAGAAGAGAAGCAGATTCAGAACTACAAGAACTTTTCCAGGGTTTGAGAACTAAAGAGTAGTCCAAATGTCAAGCCCAGGGTGCAAATACAAAAGTCAAGGAACAGAAACCTGGAGCTGAAGAATTTTTTCCAATAAAGGGCCTGGACACTGCTCTTACGTTGCTACCAGTGCTGGTGTGGCTTGGTTCAGAATCTTGATGTCCTCTACTCTCAAGGAGACACGAGAGTAGGATGTTTGCAGCTAGGTTGACCTTGGCGTTGTCTGAGCTTGGTTGTTTTCTTGCAAAAGTGTCATTACAAACTAGGTAACATCATCAGTTCATGAATGCCTGTCTTTGTTCTGGTATGTTCTCAGACAAGCCACCTTGACAGAATCCAGACCGTCATTATCCAAACTGTGTTGCACCTGCTTAGATTCATGTCTCCTGGAGCCTTCTAGCTGGAGGATTTTAATTGTCTGTTGGAGCTTCAGGCTGCTGGTCTGTCAGGACAACCTCCAGCTTAGAGGACTTAGATGAAACCATAACATATATTTGCAATTTTTGATATAATGCACAATATTCAATGTGTGGGCCTCATTTCTTATTCTATACATCTTTCAGATATAAAATATCTTTCCCAGAATAAACACATTATGAAAGATATAAAAATTTCTGTGTCTTTTTCTTTCAAATTTCCTTCCTTCCTTCCTTCCTTCCTTCCTTCCTTCCTTCCTTCCTTCCTTCCTTCC
>JANHZU010005816.1:47111-62946 GCA_032468055.1 Acrochordus granulatus | reverse complement strand
GACCTGTCCAGTATGGTTGAACCTCTGGCAGAGCTCTCATCTTCTTCAGAGCACACAAGCACCCCAACCACAGCAAGGTGGTGCCTCACTGGGGGGAAAAAGGTTTGTATGCCATCCTAAATCCCAAATAACAGATAAGTCAGGGTAGAAAATAGGTTTTGAGCACCTTGGCTGTTCTTGGTTGGCACCTGGCAGAAAAAGACTGGTATTCCAGGAAATCAAAAGAAAGGATGGAGTGGGAGCCAAAACTAAGAATTCAAATCTAGCACCTATGTTTTCAAAAGCAACAGTAATAAAATAGCCTGTGCCAAAAAAGTATGTTTTTATTGCAAATTCACCCTGTTGGGGTTTATTCAGCAAATAAACTACAGAAGACTACGACAGGGAACCAGTGCCATGTCTGTTTGGTAGGAACTCCATGTTTTGAGCCTGGAAAGCCATGTTTTGGTTTGCAAAATCTAAAGCAGGGGTGTCCAACCTTGGCAACTTTTAAGATGTGTGGACTTTATTGCCCACAATTTCTCAGCTAGCCTGAGGAATCAGCCTTCTTTAATGTGCTTTTTTTTTTTTTTGCTTGAGCGTTACTGTATCTTAGGAATCATCTCAGAAATTTCCAGATCAGATCAAAGTTTTGTATAAGCCAATTTTGGAAATGTTTAACTTGCTAAGGATAGTGAGAAATGTTTAATTATCATTAGCAGCTCTTCAAAGCTCAGCTTCAATGGCAATATTCAATAGATATTTCTATATGTACATAATTTTTTCTTTCCTCCTCACTTTTGGCCATGTTTTCCATAGGGAAACATTTACTCCCTCTCCCTCTCTTTTTACACATGCTTGCACAGCACATGAGCATAGCAAGCTTAAGTTAACGAGGCATCATTTATTTGGATTGCTTAAAGACTACAGAAGCTGAAAACAAAACCAAGAGGTTAACAGCTAACATGTTTGAGGTTCTGCCCATAGGACACCCTTGGAAGAGCAAAGCTCTTGCTTTAAATGTTTAAATTTAAAAGAAACACCCCAAGTGATATTGCACTTTTTTCCTCTTGAGTGGAGAAAATACTCTTGCAAGCATGTTTTATTGTGTATAGCAGATTACCTAAAGGATAGTTTTCCCTTTCAGTTGCATCTGATTCTAGGGGGCAGTGCATCTCTCCATGCCATAGCCAAAGAGCCAGCGTGGTCCGAAGATGCTTCTGTGGTCATGTGGCCGGCATGACTATAATGTGAGGTGCACGGAACACTGTTATCTTCCCACTAAAGGGGGTACCTATTTATCTACTTGCATTTTTACATGCTTTTGGACTTTTAGGTTGATAGGAGCAAGTAACAGGAGCTTATATATTATCTCAGTTGGTACATGCTTTGCCTCTTAGTTTTATCATCTCTCTTCTTTTTTTTGTCCTTTTTTAACTGTCCAACCTGATGAATACCTCTGAAAAACTCACACAGTTGTTCACTGTTTTGGCAAAGAAAGTGGCCTTTGTGAATTTAGGAAAACTGGCTCCCTTAGATTAGCCACCATTCTACTGAATTCTGCAATGTGTGGCTTGGTATAAGTTCCAAATCAGTGTTAGGAACCATTTGCATCATAGTGATTAGGAAATTCCCTTTGTCATTTCTAGCCTAGTTCCAAGATGTTGCAAGAGCTTAGATGAGCTTTTTATACCTTAAGGCAAGTAAAGGAAAGAAAGAATTAAATTGCCCTCCAAGGTCATTCGTACCAATAAATGGACTTTCTCTGAGGATTCATAAAACTGAAAAACTTGTATGGCATATATTAAAACATTAAATTGAAGAAGATCAAATATTATTAAACATCTGAGCAAAATTATTAGAAGGATGTCCAGCTGGAATTTTAATATAATCCAGAATGGTGGTTGGAAAGATGGGAGATATAGAGAGTGGGAGATACCAAGCAATATAATGCAAGGCTAAATTATTTATTCCAGAAAAATCCAATCCAACCAAGGTAAGTAAATACTGAAATGAATTTCCATCTCTATGTATTTTTTTATTGCCCTGTTTTGTAAAAAACTGTCCCCAGAAACATTGATTTCATTTTTTGTCCCTAAAGAGCTGGAACAGGAGGATATGATATCTTAAAGTTTTGTAGCATCAGCATACCTCTTTAGAAGAAGCATTTTTGAGAATAGAATTTGAGGTAGATTGAATAAACCAAAACAAATCACAATTGGTTCAGTTTATTGAAAGTGCTAACCTGTATACCAGGGATGGGATAGCTGAAGCCATAGGAGTCTGGTAGAAGCCATGATGATGTCACAGACAACATGGCATCATTAAGTAAAAATGTACATTGTAAAATTTGCTTCTGTCAGACCACAATACCACTGATATACAATACATCCTTGCCTCATTTGTGTCATGATATCACTATGTGCAGACTCTCCATGATTCCCAACCAGATCAACTGTGACATCCCAGAAGTGACAGCCAATGTGGCAAATGGAGTGGGCTACTGACAGCAATACTCACCATCATCTGAAGAGTTACAGGTGTTCCAATCCTATCATAAGCTCAATTATACAAAATGCTAGGAGAAGTAACAGATATAGTGGAGGTCTAAAAGCAAACAAGCCAAAAATAACTTAATGTGATGTATAAAGCCAGTCGTTGTCAAACCACTTCTAATTATGACTATCATTCTTAAGGCAGAACATTTAAAGCCTGTTATGGATTCCAATAACAGAACTGGAATTCAGCTCTTTTGGCACTCCTTGACCCTTCCCTCTTTTCCCCCAATGATTAGCACTGTCCTATAAAAAGGCAGATAGGTAAGAAGCTTGATGTTATCCATGTGTTGCCACTTTTGTCATTCAAGTGTACAGTATGTGTGTGGGGGCACTGGGGAAAAGAGAAAGCTATGATGAGAACCAGGCTGAGTTGAATCAAGAGAATAACAATAAGGAAGTGCTTGGCATATTCTTATTCTGAATTAGCAAGAAATTGACTAGCAATAACTGCAAAACAACAGTTACTGTGATCTGTACAGCAAAGCCCTTCTGTTTTCCCCTCATTCTTTACTCTTTGTAAATATGTTGAGAAATCCAATATATACAGAATTATTTGGATAATACCTGTAGTATAACTCTGTTTTGTGAGAGCAATACCACACACACATACGCACAGATGGCAGTGGCAGCAAAATTAATCTTAGATGTAGAAGAAAATGTGGGGTCCTTGGTGCTCTCTGAGCTTGGTTGTTTTCTTGCAAACATTTTGTCACCCAACTAGGTAGAATCATCATCAGTGCTAGTGTGTGTGAGGTTTGCTCCCTGGGACCACTGATGAAGTTTCTTAATCAGATAACAAAATATCAGCAAGCAAACAATCAAGCTCAGAGAGTATCAACTCCACTAAGAAGGATGTTTATGAAGGTAGAAAGATAAAAGTAATTATGATAAGGTGGGATTGCTATTCTTGGTAATTTCCACAACAGTTACAAGGAAGTGATGTATAGTTTCACTGTTGGGAACTATTTTATGACCCTGTAGATTCTTCTCAGCTGGGTTCAAATATTCTAAATTATTCTTTACTATCCCAAATATTCATTTTTTTTCTAGAAGTTTTGTCAGATGTTAAGACCAGCCAAACCGTCTTGAAGCCAATTTTCATTGCACAGGATGTAAGATATATGGATGTGACCCCATAAAAGCAGGATGAGGAATTCTTAGAGTCCCATTGGAAAAAAGGATAAACACCTTATAAACAAATATAGATTCTTAATTACCAAAATAAGAAAGAAATGCCAGTAAGCTACAAAAGAAACTGCTACCTCAGATATCATCCTGTCCCAGAATACTTGTGGACCTTGCATATGTCTCAGGGACAGTGTTAAGAAGTACACTTAACAGGTGGCTTCAGCAAGCGATGGACCCACCTTGTCACCATAAATAAACAAAGGTATTCTGAGATGGAGAGCACCTTGGAAGGATAGGAAAAGTGCTGGAAGTAAGTTCAGTAGCCTGCTAACTGGGTGTTTTGTCATTTCATACGGCCTGTGACCTGCCATGTCAATCACAACAGAGTTATGTGTAAAAAGAGTGTAAAGTACATTAAACTGTGATTATGTGCAACATCAAAAGTTCATAGAAAATTAATAAGCTTTTTTCTATACCTGATTCTTCTGCAAACAGTCGGGTTTGCTCGGGTTTGCTCTGTGAATGTGAATCTCATCACAATGACCTGTTCTGGCTTATTCAGTAAACCAAGTTAAGATAAACAAAAGCTTACTGAAAAATTCAGCATGAACCTAGTGATTGTTGGCTGAAGGAAGAATGATCTCGAGATGGCACTTTGAGGGCCAAATGTATGGCAGGGAATCTGCCTTCTGTTAGTTTTTTGTTGCTGTCAATTTCCCTCTAAGTTCAATATGTAAATAAATCCCCTGGTCTCACAATTAGAGATCCATAAAGGTTTAAAAGTGGCTAAAATAAGATTTTTCCAGAATAGCTGAAAATAAATCCTAATTGATAGGTCTCTGTTAGCCACCCTATTTATCATTATTAATAACTCTTTATTGCTCCCCAAACAATGGCTTACTTCTATTACTTTTCCATTATACAAGACTTGAGAGCCAGTTTAGTCTAGTGATTAAGGCACCAGGCTAGAAATGGGAGATGGCGAGTTCTAGTCCTGCCTTGGGCACGAAAGCCGTCTGGATGTCCTTGGGTCAGTCACTCTCAGCCCAACTCACTTCACAGGGCTGTAGTTGTGGGGAAAATAGGAGGAAGGTGTATTGGATATGTTCACCACTTTAAGTTATTCATAAAAATAATAATGGTGGGATACAAACACACAAATAAAAGGTGAAAGTAAAATCCAACTTTCACTCAAATAGCTGATTGTTAATAACTAGCCAACTCTATACTAGATTTCTACACCATAAACTTTCATACTCAATGCTTTCAGATAATACCTTGACTTCCAAACAAGTTGGTTTTACATTCTGATGTTCCACCATGGATTAATGCATTCTGTTGCTAATCACTTGGCCAAGTGACTGCGGGGATGCTAAAACAACAGCAACAAGTACAAGGACTGGTTGTAAGTCGTTTTATTCAACAGCATCATAATACTGAACAGTTATTAAATGAGTGGTCACAAATTAAGGATTACCTGTATTCTCTTCTCAAATATATTGAAAGCACATGCTCAGAACAAGGACAAAATAAGATCAGAGCAAAATAAGATCCCAGGTCATACAATGGCAGCCCTCAAAGAGATTATTTTGGGGAAAATAACTGTAATAGCACATTCAAGCAGGAAAGTGAAGAACACTGGAGTGTGTACCAGTCCTGCATGATTGCTGCACCGAACCAGACAGTGACAGATGTGCAAAGGACAGATTCACTGATTCCTCCATAGAACTGTATCAGCAGCTCTTGAGGCAGGTTGAACTTATTGAGCTGACACAGGAAGCTGTCCATTTCATATCTTGGGAGATTAGAGAGCCAGAAATGTGAAGGATTGTACTTCTGATACCATGTTGCTGAGTATGGTAAGAGGGAGTGAAATAGGAGGACTCTTCCTAAAATCCAGAGTCATCTCCACAGTTTTGAGTGTATTCAGTTCAACTTCCCAACTTTACACAGACTCATCATCATCTCTAATGAGTCCAATGAATATTGCATCATCCACAAACTTCAGAATTTGACAGAGAGATCCTCAGAGGTGCAGTCATTAGTATAGAGGGAAAAGAGCAGCAGAGAGAGCACACAGCCTGAGGAGCACCAATGCTTGTCCAAGCACTGGATGTAATTTTCTCTAGCCTCACTTGTTGCTTCCTGTCTGTCAGGAACCTGGTTATCCACTTACAGGTATGGGCAGGCCCGGGGAGCTGGGTCAGTTTATAGTGAAGAATGGCTGGGATGGTGTTAAACACTGACCTGAAATCTACAAAAAGGACCTGTGTATAGGTCCCTGGGGAGTCAAGATGTTGCAGGATATAATGCAGTGACATAATGACAGCATCATCTGCTGACCTGTTTGCATGATAGGCAAACTGCAACAGCAGATCTGTGATGACTCTCAGATGGGCCACACCAGCCTCTCAAAGGTCTTCATGACCATGAATGTTAAAGCTACAGGTCTGAAGTCATTTAGCCCACTGATGGAGGCTTTCTTAGGAATGGGGATGATGGTAGAATTTAAAGCAAGAAGGGACGTAGCACAGCTCAGTTTTAATCTGTCCCACATGTAACCTGCACCGGAATAACCACCTGATCTTCCCCCTTACTAATTTGCTCCAATTTACACTATATCAGCCTAACTACTTACACCTTGATGATGTGAGTTAACAGTTGAAGAAAACTTTGCCTTTTAATAATTGTTTAGTTGGAAAAAGGTGCTACCAGATGTTTTTGACTTTTCGCTCTCCAAAAAATAAGTGCTAGCAGAATTTCCTTAAACCATTCACAAAACAAATTTATTGGTTTCTCACCATTGCATTCCCCACCAAAAAAATGGGGAAAAAATCATGTCTAAATTTAAGGTGCCAATTTCTTTCAGACACATTGCTAGATAAATGTTTCTGATATTTTTGCTCTGTACAAGTAAAACAACAAGAACATAGAATGAAATACCCAGAGACACATATACATGCACACAAATATGAGACTGATACAGATGACCATGACAGTTGTAATATGTCCAATTCTCACCAACAACGGCTCATTTCATAAGCCCAGCCCACCCAGTGTACAAAACCAGAGCAGAGAGGCAGGGAAGAAACTCCGTGAGAGACAGATGTGAACTGATTAGCCATCCACATACTGTAAATGTACCTTCCTCCCTAATTCATATGTTACTGCAGAGGCATCATCTTCATGTAGCAACATTACATAGTGGAACATGGGCTATCTACACATAAATATCATGATCTTGAAAAGACACAACTGACCAAGATTAGAGAAAAGAAAATCACTGGACCACTTACTTAAGTCTTACCAAAGTCATTATGAATTCTCATTAGCCTTTCTGTAATTAATCATGTCATCTAAAATAATAGTGAAAGATCAGTCATTCCTATATTACCCTTGTAATATTCAGATCTTCATGAACAGTATATCAGATTTCTTTCTGATAGAAACCAACTGTTCTTGCAGACCTTCCCTTTTTAATTCACTCATCTATTAAAAGAAACAAAATGAGATGTTGATTGATTTATGACCTGCTTTGTCTGCTCCAGCAAGCACTCAAGGCAAATAACAAATTCAGAAATGGTATACATAAATTAATGTGTATGTGTATAGAAAGAGAGAGAGAGAGATTCATAAAATTTAACAGTAAAATAAGTATGAAAAACATCTAGCAATTAAAAAGCTGGACCAAGTGAAAAAGATAAATCTTTACAGGTTTCCTAAGCAACAAAACAATAGTGACCAAAGGCAAGTACTTTAGGGTGTTTCCCCTAGCCAGGAATCAAAGCTGAAGATATCCCCATTTGCATACCTGTGTAATTAGCAGAAAGAATGACCTTGAGAAACAGAAGAAAAAGCTCCAATCAAGACAATTGTCAGATAAAAGAAGTCTGAATCTGGGTGGAAATGCAATTTGAGAAAGTTATGTAGACCCTCCCTAGTTCTCAGGAAGAAAAAAAGAGGGAGGAGGGATGTGAATTTGGATGTGAAAGTAATGTGTTACTATAATCTTATAATAAAAGTAGTATTAATTTTCATACCCTTCCATCCTGTCTCTTGAATGGCATGTGAATCTGTCTGTCAGTCTATCTGGCCTCAAAAAGTTTTGGACCTCTTCATGGAAGTCATAGGGAATGATGGCAATGTGGTTGCCTCTGAAAATCATCTACTGGGAGAATTGTGGTCTTCCTGGTGTTCCTGGTGTTTGGCCACTGTGCAAATAGACATCTGGTCTAGATGGGCCAGGGGTCTGATTCAGCAGGACACTGCCCATGTCCCTCTTTTCTTCTCTTTATAAACAAAAGAACAAACAACACATATTTCAAAGAACACCAGTAAGTAATTCTGCCTTCTTTTATCCAATCCTAATTCAACTGGATGAAAGAGAATTTACTTTTGAACTTTATTTCAAAGGATAATTTTTTTTCCTGAAATGATCACGGGTGCACTTATTTTGTGAAAAGATGGCCAAGGGGCATGTGTGAATATATGTCTTTCCTTATGTACAATTTCTCTGGTCTTTGAAGTGTCTCTTGCTACTCATACTTCCATTCTATCCAATTCCTCTGCCCACAAATGGTGGCAAAATTTTGAAAGATTCAAAGTTACGTGTGGATGAATACTACTACCAATAGTACCAGTACTAGTCATAAAAAGCAAGGCACTTTTACCTCTATTTACTAATTTAGTCTCCACATCACACATAAAAGCTAGCTTTGAGCAAAATAAATGAGTTGTCCAACTTGAGACAAGATATTTGCTACGTTTCACAATAAGTTAGATTTCCACAATTTTTTTCTGGATCAAAAACATCATAGGAGTTTTGAGCACTGCCATAAGCTGCATTTGAAAAGAGTGGCAAGGCAAAAACTATAATTAATTTCATTTCATTTGCATTTAAATTTAAATTTAATTAAGATTAATCCACATGAATATACTTAGTATGATTAGTCCCTTCTGTTTATTAATGTCTCCTTCTGTTGTAGTACATTCAGTAAAACTTTTGGATGGAATTTGAGGCTTCTTGAGAGTTACCTATTACCTCTGGGTTTCAGGAAGTGGGTTTTTATAATGGGGATTTTCTGCAGTAATGCACAATGTTTTGTGGTTTTGGGTGTCTTTGAGTCAATCTTGACTGCTGGCAAAGTGAAATATTCCTGGTAAATTATCAGAAGCAATTTGCCCTTGCTCTCTTCCTAGTGCTAAGAGATAATGTCTAGCCCAAGGTCACCTAGCTGGTTTTGTTCCTAAGGCAGGACTAGAACTCCTGGGCTCCCCGTTTCTAGGCTGATGCCTTATCCACCACACCAAAATGGGTCTCACTGTAAAACTAGGAAAAATATATGGAATTATAAAATGATGAGCCAGTAAAACTACTGAATTTACTAAATAAGAAGATGAATTCCCACCTCAAGTCAACCAATCCCTATGAATTGAGGGGGATTTCCTCCACTGATTGATAGGACTCCAAGAAGGTATTAAGGTCAATGTTTAGGAAGCACAAAGAACTGCAGACATTTGCTGCTGGAGAGCATGAATGCTTCTGAAGATCAGCCCTTACTCTGGAGAGATGCTTGTGAGGTGAATTTTAATCCTACATGTAAGGGCTAAACCTAGATCTTCTCTCTTTCACTTTCCCCCCTCATCCCCATACCAAACAGCATGATCCTTCCTTCTTTCCTCTCCCTCCCTCCAAAAGAAGGGAAAGGCATATGTGCATGCGTGGGTTATAAAAGTACTTATACATTTTTGAATCTGAGAATAGTGTGTACATGAAAGGGAGAGTGGTTAATACATACAGACAGGTGTAAATCTGTTTAGTCAGTGAGGCATCTTATTTATTTATTGATTTTATTTATTGATTAGATTTCTATGCTGCCGAAATCCAGAGGCTCTCTTATGGTACAGTCATTAAATTACGGTACAGTCATTTTTTTTCTACCCTAGTCCTGCCCTTTCTTAGAGTGTATTTTTGAACACTTACACACACACTTGGGGTGGGGGCTGTCTATAGGGCCATTTTCCATTCAACTGAACATAATAGTCTCTACAAACAGGATAGCTAGAATGGTGGTAGATGTCTGGAATAGCTCATTCAGGCAGTGTC
This sequence comes from Acrochordus granulatus, assembly GCA_032468055.1. Taxonomy (NCBI): domain Eukaryota; kingdom Metazoa; phylum Chordata; class Lepidosauria; order Squamata; family Acrochordidae; genus Acrochordus; species Acrochordus granulatus. The sequence continues at coordinate 53,175 of JANHZU010005816.1, read as the reverse complement.
CTCTTTCAAAACATTGACCGATGGAACATCTAACATGACCATATAATGCAGCCAACTCAAGGTGCTAGTCTACATAAAAATTTTAAAAATAAAGAACAACACTTTGACTGATATTAAGAAAAGGACACTTGTATGTTGACTAAAAGTTGCTATTGTGGTTAACTTTTCTTTAATTAAAAGCATCATCTATAAGCCTAATTAAAGATGCTTAAATCTCTTGGGCTAAACTATCAAGTCAACACAGAAAAAAATATTTTCTAGACTTTTCACTTAGTTAATGAGAAGGAGTCCATTCTTTCCATAGTAATGAAAATGAGAACTACAGCTGGCTTTTTAAAATTATTATTTGGGGTTCTTAAAGACAGCTTTTGCTCTTCCTCAAGTATTATTATTTGTGTGTTTCTATTGGGACATCCATGCCCATAACATATTTTGGAGGACAATAATATTTTCCTCAGCGACTGTATTTGCTCTTAAACAGCATCTGTCAGTTGTAATCTAATCCTTGGCATTTCCCCTAGGATTAGAAAAATATGACTAAACATTTTCTGTTTTTTTGAGTGATCAGAGATCACTACATCTGTTACCTTGATGATACTGAAATTATCAACTCAGAAACCCTAACACTGCTATTCCATGCTGCTGATGTGCAATTGAAGCTGAGAGCTGATAAACTCTCATGAATTGTCATGGGTGGTGCAAGAGAAAGAACCATGTTAGTTGTGGTAAAAATGTTTGGGAATCAAACATGTTAGTTGTGGTAAATGTTTGGGAATCAGAGGAACAATCTCAATGCTGATGTTTTCACTAAGCAGTGAAAAATATTCCTGTTATATACATTGCAAATTTTAAAAGACACTACTGTATCTTTAAACATCTGACTCTTTTATCAACCCTGACTGTTCATTGGAAGGACAGATACTGAAGTCGAAGCTCAAATACTTTGGCCACCCAAGGCGAAGAGAGGCCTCATTGGAGAAGACCCTGATGCTGGGAAGAATTGAAGGCAAAAGGAGAAGGGGACAGCAGAGGATGAGATGGGTAGATAGCGTAGTCAGTGCGATGGGTGTGGGCTTGGGTGGACTCTGGGAGGCAGTGCAGGACAGGGAGGCCTGGCGTGCTGCGGTCCATGGGATTGCGAAGAGTCGGACACGACTGCGCAACTGAACAACAACATCTTTAATCACCTTAAAAAAGTTAATTAAATAATTTGGTTAACTCTTTTTATATATTATTAGAAGTTTATATATTTTAAACTTCTTTACTTTGGCATTCTTCAGAAATGTCAGGGCTTCAATCTCCAGAATTCTCAGTCAGCATCCCAAAGCATTTGAATGGTACCAGATAGGAAGGCCAGTCTGAAATCTATTAAAAAGCAGGCACTAGTCAGTGTAATCCATACAAGATGTTTTGACTAAAGGTCTGCTTTAGAATGACAAGCATCCCTTTGTTGGCAATGAAACCCTTCTGGGTTTTTAATTTGATCCTTGGTTATAGCTCTTTTAGCAGGGTGCAATATGAAACAGGGTTTGAAGTGGTGAACACCACCATGCCTATGTATATGTGCACTGTCCTCTTTGGATGGGTATACTGTAGTTCTTTTCATAAAGTCAAAACAGAATTCCTTTAATTAGGAATAATGTGCCATCATTACTACCTGGCACAACTTTGAATTCTTCCCCCATCTATATGGGTATACCTTAAAAGATGGATGGGAAACCTGAAGTTCAAATGAGGTAGTAACATTTTATTATAGCTCTAATCCATCCCAGATCATGAAGGTACCAAAGTGTTGATAATCAGCATCACTTCATTCATTTATTGGAAGAAGAAACATATTTATATTAAGCATAGCGATTAACATAGCCTCCATATCTTAGATGATTACCTTGGCATGCTGACAACAGATATTGCCTTTTCTCAAAGTTCTATCCTTCAGATGCTCATTTCTCAAATATCTTCTTCTGCAGCTTGTGTGGCATCAAAATCATTGCTTGGCTTTGATCTTATTAAAACTGCTGGGCAACTCAGTCCCACAGATGTGCCAAATAACACTGATCTCCATTTCTCTAACAAGACTCCATTTGTACAGATATAATGCTTGGGTTTTTGGTGCCAAGGCTTAGTTGTCCCAATGACAGCATTGCCAGCCTGTGGCTGGAACAAACCTAATTGTTGTTCTTCAGCCACTTGTGGGCCATCATGATAATGATTGTCAAACTCTCCTAAACTGAAATCCTGGTCAGCAGTTCCAGATCCAAGGAGCCTTATACATAAAGCATACAAACTCTCTAGAGTTACAAAGAGATGATATTGGTTGCAACTTGCAATATCACCTTATAATTACCTTGTACCTTATAATTACCAAGTCCTATGCACAATAATAACATTGGTTCACTGTTAAGCAACTTTACCCTCTATTTAAGATTTTTAATTAGCAAGGAGAGAGGCTGGTTACTGAATTTACACATTTCTTGGGTTTCCCACCCAAACAATTAAATCATAAACCAACCAACATTACAGACGTCTGCAGTCCTTTTATGAAGGGAGAAAGGCCACTTTCTTGGGTGCTTTGCCTTGAGCATAGAATTAAACCTTCCTAGATCTTTTGTTCTTCTGCGCCATCTTGTCACCTTCAACTTGTCTGCCAGAGTGTTGCATTTCTCATGCCTCTGTGCAAATGACACTGGGAAATTCTCTTAAATCACAGCATCACTGCATAGAAGGGAGGTCATATACACTGCAATTGTGTATTCAGTATTATTTAATTTGTGTAAGCATTAATTGATCATTAGAAATAGAGAAAAATTAAATATGCAGCATGAAAAGAGAAAGCAATTATGCATGAAAATGTGGAAAGATGGTGTTGGATGTATAGAACCTGTAGCCTACAGCAAGCTGGAAACATGGCTTCCAATTGAGTTAATCCTATTAATTCAATTAACTATTAACTGTCTAATCCTCAGAATTTGGGTAGAATATAAGGCAATATAAGAAACAATTAAAAGCAAAAATAGAAGCATAACAGAAAACTGGATGGTGCTCAAGGGCCAAAGGGCCCCTAAACGAAAGAGGATTTTTTTTAATGCAGGCTTTCTGAATGAGCCATCAAGGCACAGTAAAATAAAGAATTGATTCACAGTAGTGGCTCAGTTTGAGATGTTGAAAATAGTTGTACCAAATACCCCACCTGTTTAGAATACCCACTGAGAGAACCAAAATGAAAGGACACTAGGCTCCATACTACACATTAAGCCATAAGAAAATAGTGAATCCTGTTTGATGATGTAGTCACTCTTGGACTCACCTATTGCATTAAACCATAAACTATAGTTTACAAACTACAGTACTTGGCTCCACATAATGTACTATGCCAAACCCTAACAAATTACGTGGTGACTTAGAGCAGGGGACAGGCAATCCATGTACAGCAGAATATCATAAAAAAGGATCGCTGATGTAAGAGTTAGTGTTCCTTGCCTTTCAAAATGCTACAGACTGCCCAGCCTGTTTTAGGGATATATGAATTTAACAGTTGCATGCTAAGCTATAGTACTGTGGTTCACGTATTGCAATAATTTATATGTCATGGTTTATACTAAATCCCAAATTAAATAAACTAATGTAAATCAGAGCAATATCAATGAGATGACTCACCAGAGAAAAAGTAGGAAAAGGTAGTGTAACAAAAAGTAGTTCCTGCGAGATGGATCTGGGTGTTTTAGTGGGCTACCACTCAAGAATGAGTCAACCCTACAGCTGCCAAAAAAAAACAAACCACAATGTGGTTCTGGGTTGCATCAATAGGGGATAGTATCAAGATCATGAGAAATGATAGATGATAGATGATAGTATTGCTCTGTAAGGCATTGGTAAGGCCATATCTGGAGTACTACATCCAGTTCTGTCACCACAATACAAAAAAGATGCCAAAGCCCAAGAAAGAGTACAGAGAAGAGCAACAAAGATGATAAAGGGTCCGGAAGCAAAATCCTAGGAAGAAAGACTGGGGGAACTAGATACATCTAGCCTAACAAAGAGAAGGCTTAGCGGAGACATGATAGCAGTTTTCCAATACCTGAAGGGCTATCAGAGGGAGGAGGGGGTCAATTTGTTCACCATAGCTCCTGAAGGCAGGACAGGATGCCATGGTTGGAAGCTCAACAGAGGGAGATCCAACCTGGAAATAAGGAGGAATTTCCTGACATTGAAAGCAAGTAATCAATAGAACAGCTTGCCTCCTGGAGTTGTGGATCCTCCATCACTGGAGGTTTTCAAGAAAAGATTGGACAACCATTTGTCTGGGATGATATAAGGTCTTCTGCCTAGGGCAAGGAGTTGGACTAGAAGACCTCCAAGATTCCTTCCTGCCCTACAGTTCTATGATTTTATATAAGGAGTAGCAAACTCTTCTCTACAGATAACCCAAAGTCAGGAACAATAGTTTGCAGCCCTTATAACATCCAGTTGGAGATACATACACACATGCACACTAACATGTACAGACATACAGACAGACTAGGATGTTGGTGGCAAGCTAGAACTTTCCACTCTCTAAAAATATTGCCCCCCAATTAAAACCCATAATAATGTTGTATGCAGAGCCATGCAACATTGCTTTGTTTCCAGTTGAGCAAAACAGGTGGGCATGTTTTAAGTGTTCATGACTGATACTCTTTATGCAAATGTCAAGGCAAAGAAACCATCTGAAAACAAAACAAAACAAAACAAAAAAAGGCATCAAGAAGCAGAGAGAAAAGAAAACTGGACAAGCCAGCAATTGGCAAGTTTCAGGGCACCTGTTGTAGAACAGAACTTCCCTCTCCAAGGAGATACAGTTCGCTTCTCAGTGGCTGGAAAATGATACTTGCCTGTAGAACTTCTGGTAATTAATGCCACTCCATCCATTTAGAAGAGTTTGGGATTTTTGTTTCACTCTTTCTTTAAGCTTTGTGGCATTTTACCTTTTCTTTTTGTAACAGCTATACTAGAAGCAGCCAGCAGGACTGTGGCCTGAGGGCTATATCAAATTTGAATTAAATCAATCAAGAAAGGGCTTCAAAGTAACCTTTAAAGGAGTGAAAACAGTGACTGATTTGTGATAACTTGTTATGAATCATGAAACAAGCAAAGAATAGTTCAATAGTGCAGTATCCCCAATTCATATTTAGTCTCATCCATCAATTCACTCAGCTGTTTAAGCCACTGCAGGTGGGGAGACCACACATATTTTTATTTTTATATAATATAGGGAGGGAGGGAAATATTAAAATTTATTGGAAAGTAAGTTCGTAAAACTTCTTAAAAAGCCATCCATTTTAATATTTCTATTCTAAAATCCATCCATCCATTGTAAATGTCTTGTCAAAACCAAAAAGATTCTTTGCTTGACTGCTACCACATTACTTAGGATAGCATGAATACCCAGAAAAAGAGACATAAAAAGAAAACCCTGTATATAACTTGAAGTGGGAGAAGATTTTCCTCTACGGTTCCAACAGCAGTGATATGGAAGGGGGATCATAGTGAACAACCTTATACGGATATAACATGACTCACACAATGCATGTGCCATGTGTTCAGTTGCCAGAAGAATTGTACAAATGTTCATTGTTACAAATAATAATGAATCAATATTTTCTCTATGTTTACTGCATTCAGATACATTATCCCACATCCCCATGATTCATTGGTGGGTGTATGAATTAACATACACTTAAGGGATGTGGTGGCCAGGCAGATCTGGGCTTGTTGGCCAGAAGGTCAGCAGCTCGGCAGTTTGAGACCAAGCACTGCCACATAATACTTGCCCCAGCTCCTGCCAACTGAGCAGTGCAAAAGCATGTAAAAATGCAAGTAGACCAATAGGTACCACCTTTGGTGGGAAGGTAACAGCATTCCGTGTGCCTTGGTGTATAAACATGCCAGCCACATGACCATGGAAGCATCTTCGGACAATGCTGGCTCCCTTGGCTGTGAATCAGAGATGAGCACCGACCCCTAGAGTTGGCTACGACTGGCAGGGGAAGCCTTTACTTTTACCTTTTTATGAATTAACATAACT
>JANHZU010005815.1:0-11885 GCA_032468055.1 Acrochordus granulatus | reverse complement strand
TTTGGGGGCGTGGAACGGATTATCTGACTTTCCATTGTTTCCTATGGGAAACTGCGTTTCTCTTTACGAGCATTTCATGCAAAGAGCGTTCTTCCGGAACGGATTAATCTCGTCTTGTGAGGCACCACTGTAGTTGGTACAGAAAGCAGCAGCTTTGGCAGAAAAGATAAATGCCATCTGAAAAATGTGACTTTTAAAGTGTATTCTCACAATTAGTACTTTAGTTGAGAATTTTAGGAAGAGTTCTGGTCTTATCTTAATACTTGGCTAATTTATGTTCTTATAGATTTGATTACTGCAGACAGGGGAAAAATGTTCTGTTCCATGAGAAACAGCCATGTATGTTCAAGAGTTCCAGTAGTCTAATTTCAAAAAGTGAAGTTATTTTTGATATATGTTAGAAATAATGTGTAGTACTAGTACGCTAGTACAGTCATGTCCAACCTGCAGCCCTCGACAGCTAGTAATGTGGCCCAATAAGATCATAAACTTCTAACATTATTATGTGATTTTTATTTATTTATTAAAGTTATCTGCTGCCAAACTCACTGCAAGCAACTCTGGGCAGCTCACAATAAAATCATAAGCATATAAAACCACAGTACAAAATAGAATTAACAACAATTAAATAAGGTACAGATAAGAAGAACTATTTGAAAGGCTGAGATAAAGATGGAGCCATCAATCAAGCAGCCATCTTGTTGATGGCCAGTTGCTATCTGGCCGCCAAACCAGCCCTTAGAGCCATGTCTTCAGCTGTTTCCAGAGGGCCAAGATGGTGGGGGCTGATTTCACCCAGGGTGGGATGAAATTCCAGAGGGCAGGCGCCATGGCAGAAAAGGCCCATCTTTTGGACCCCATCAGCTGAAATTCCCTGGCTGAGAGGATCCAAAGCATGCCCTTACTGCCAGCATGGGATGGGTTTTAGTGATATTTATATACATTAACGATATTACATATTTTATATGTAATCCAAGACAATTCCTCTTCATTCATTGTGGCCCAGACAAGCCAAAAGGTTGGACACCCATGTTAGTTCTCCAAAAAGAACCTTGCATGGGGAAAACAAAAGCAATCCCTGATTAACTATTGGAACTGGTGCAGCTCAGCAATAGATGATTAAGCAGGTAACTGCTCTGTCTTAGGCAGGCCCATCTATTATGCTTACATTAGACAGTTCATGTTTAACTAATGTGAAATAATGGAGAGTGTGTGACTAAGTAAGAGCTCCCATTACTCCATTTTAGATAATACTGTTAGTTCAAGGATTATTAAAGTGAAAGAGGGGAGCATTTATGCTTTTTGAGCATCTTTAAGGAAGTACAAATGGAAACAGAAATAATATAGAAAGCTTTTTAAAATTTGCTTGTGTATATATACCAATATATATATATTATATGTATATAAGTAGAAATATGGACATTATATAATTTTTCATGTAATTCTTGTTTCCAAGTAAATGCTCATATCTACAGCTTTCATTTATTTTTTGAATTTCTGTTTATGGAAGAAGATGCTTCATCCAAAATCTGAACTAAAATTTAGAAACTGTAAATATTAAATTGATTGATTGAGATTTTCACAGGTGCTAAGTTATAAACAGTTACTAGTGCTGGGTCCAATAGAAATATTTTGTATGTACACAATGTACATACAGACTAGGCAGAAGGGTGAAACCTGCTTATTTTACAAGGAAATCTCTGGTGCCTGGAAGGCCTATTAGAGTATTTAATAATTGAAACTGTCACCTTTTCCCTATCTTGAATCCTGGCCTCCAGTGTCAAACATTAAGTAACATCTCTTTTTAAATACTTCTAGAATGACAGGGTTTAAAGGTAGTGCTTTCTGTCAAAGTATTATTTCCACCCACCTCCATGACAGCAAACTTATTTATGTCTTGATGATAGCCATTATCAATTGGTAGCTAGGCATAGCTAATTATTTCTGAGAAGTTAAACATATTGTCCTAGTAGTGCAGGCAATCCAGAATGTTTGATGAATACTTCATGGGGAAAATATTTTGCTAGCCGAAAAATATTTTGGCTGGAACATCCTCAGAAATGAATCTAGATAGACTTTTCTGACTAGAACAGTTGAGAAGACATTCTTCTTGTCAGGTTTCCCATTTATTTTTTTCTTTAATTGTTGACTTATATATCCTAGCTTTTTTAAATAAAAGATCCAGGCTGTATACATAGTATTCCCTTCTCTTATTTTTCCCACAACAACAACCCTCTTGAGGGCTGAAAGAGAGTCACCCATTGAGTTTTCATAACCAATAGTAGACCAGAATTGGTCTACTTCTGCCAAAATTGCTTAAAACAGGATAGTTTGTGCAGAAGACTACAGTCTAGTCAGTAGATGAAAACCATCCCTTGAATTATGCACAGATATAGATCTGTATGTATATTTACAGATATAACTTTACTGATTTTCAAAAAAAATACAAGGTTAAAAGTTGAACAAATAGGGAAAAAAGATTTTGAAAAAGAAAAAAGCTCAAGAAAAAGAAAGTACAGAAAAGAAAAAAGTAAGAAAAAGTATTATTTCTGACTTTGGGAGAGATATAAATAAACTCTTACTCTGAGATTAGCATATTTGATTTTCTAGCATATAACATATTGATCAATGTACTATTAAACAAGTATGACTTTATTGTCATCAGTTTAAGGTAGCATGTTAACATATATACGTAATAATAAACATTGTATTGCATTTATTATTTAATTCTAAATTCTGCTGCCACTGTACATAGTTTCAATAAAGAAAACAACCCAGGACATATTCTAACATCGTCTTCATTGTTATCATTATACACTAATCTTTTATGTTTGTCCAACTTACAATGCCTCTGGGTGGCTCACATGCAGTAACAATGTTCTCTTTGCAAATGACAATGTGATTCCTCGAAGTTAGCTTTTTCCAGTGTAGCCCTCCGCTTTAAAAAAATGTCTCTGCGTATTGGACAAGTCTGTTTCTAGATATCTAAACACACACACTCATGAATAATGCATATTCAAAAAGGCTCAGTGACTCAAAACAGCAAGTAGTGTTCTTGGGCGCCTTCTAGTCCCTTTCTAATTCTTCTTGCATCAATCTTGAATAAAGTGGAAGTGCTATTGTGCTATAGTAGAAATAACCAGATAGGAGAGGAGAGTTTAAGCTATTCATCCATGAAGCTCATGGATGGTTCACCTTGAGTTGGTCACCAATATAGCTGTTAAGATTCTGGAGTTACACTGGTCAGAGAGAATTGAAAATTCCCCTGGATAGAGGACAAAATGTTTTCTGATTAGATCTAATAATAAAAGTCCAGTTGCCTTTTTAAAAAAGTTTGCATGTTTTGCAATATTGCTGCATACCATAGTGTCATAAACTCATTGCTTCACTCCATGAAATCCTGGGAGAAAAAAGAAGACTGTTGAGTCCTTGATGCTCTCTGAACTTGGTTGCTTGTTTTGAAAGAAGAATTTGCTAAAAAGAAATTGAAGCATTCAGTTATTTCAGGAGAAAGTAAGAAAGCTTATTTTCTCCAGCATTAATTCTCCTGAGCTCCTGAAAAAATCATCAGTTCAATGGAATATTCAGCTTGTTCCAGCATCTTATAAAATAAACCTTTCCCAAAAGATTCAAAGAAATAGACCGGAGATTCTATGCCTATAATGAGCCAGAAATTACTTTGCTGACTCGCAAGTAAAAACCTCTTTGCATTACATCTTTGTCCTTTGTGAGTAACCAGGAGAGAAACAATCAGAGAACCATTCTGCAGAGAGGCACAAAGACAAATACCATTTTAAAAAGATTTTTAACAGTATTTTTTAAAATATGAACTATTTTTGATATTCTTCATTCCATTTAAAAAAACAGTCCATGACTATTTCCAATGTTGCATCTCCTGTATTGCTCAGTTAGAAATATATGTTGCTTTTCTGTATCCTATTACATTTTATCTTGTGACATGATGACTTTGAAAATATCTTCTTGTCTCACCACATATTTAAGATATACCATAATTCAATGATACCTCAGTGATAAATTAGATATAACACAACATCTATCATTTGTTTTCCAAACAAATATTTAATATTTACAGCAGAATTTGATAGGAATAGTGGCATCACACTGAGCCAGAGTTCATATCATATTCCATATATAATTAGCCATTAAGTTGCTGTTATTATAACACTGAAGAATGAAAAGATAAAAATGCCCTCAGGTGAGGTGACTGCATTTATGGCAGATTAATTCATAAGAAAACCAGGCAAAGTAGAACACAAAGATTTGTCTGTCATCCTTGAGAACTCAAAATTAGGCTTGTGGTCTGCAGTAAAAGATGGGAAGTCTGTCAGCTCTATTCACTCCAGTTATCTAAAATGCACCTATTTACTTCAAGAATTTTAATAGACCAGTAGGAAGAAGGCAATCCCTATTTACAGGCTTAATTTTAGGGATAATAGAAAAGATTCTATTATCCCTAAAAATAACAGCAGTTCAATAAAATGCAGATATAGTCAAATTGTGTTTTAAATTTTCAGCTGTTCTTATTATATATTTGGGGTTATCACACATTTTGTTAAATTAGCTTTGCAAGCTGAAACCTAAAATAAACACTATAGTAATATCTGAGGAATTGTGTGTACTTCTAAAATAATATAAAGAAGAGAAGACTGAAGATGGCAAACAATGTAAAAAGTAAAAGATTCTGGGGAAAAAACTCTTCCAGAGTGATATGATGCTAAGCTAAACAACATTTTTTACAATATTTCTTTGTTTCTAGCTGTTTCAAAATGCTGGAGTCCCATGACATGTTATTTGAGTCTCTAAGTTATTTGGCACATGCTTTAAAGTGCTGCATATACCAAGAAAACTTACTTTTGATACTAATAGTAATCATAAGATTCCAGTTCCTTTACAGTTGTGGACATATTTTATTAGAATTCTATTAGAATTTAATTAGAAATTAGAAAGGGGCTTTAATCCTATTAGGAAAGGACTAATGGTAAATCAGTCATAAAAAGAGTGGGAAAATATGTTTTTCATACCATGAAAATTATTTCTTCTTGCCTATGACTTCTATGGAAGTAGTTCTCTTGGAGAAAAGAGTTAGAGTAAAAGCAAGATAAAAAGCAATAACGAGTGGGAAATTATTCACTGTTTTTTTCTTTCTCCACTTCCTGTTTCCAGCTGAAGTATACATAGGAATTAGAAAACCTGCAGAAGCTACTGCTTGTATTCAGGAAGCTGCTAACCTCTTTCCTATGTCTCATAATGTTCTCTACATGAGAGGTCAAGTGGCGGAACTTCGGGGAAATACTGATGAAGCCAAGCGTTGGTATGAAGAGGCCTTATCTATTAGCCCTACACATGTCAAAAGTATGCAAAGATTGGTAAGTTCAGTTTATACAGCATAATGTGTATAAGATAGATGGATTGCTTAAAACACTATAGAGATAACATTATCAATTCAATAATCAGAATGTATTCAACAACTGTAAAAATGTATGTGGAATAAATTCTGTTAACATGAGCTCTTGAGCCATTGCTATTTATCTGATCTGCAGTAGTGCTGATAACCACATTTTGAAAAGGGAGGGAAACAGAAGACCTTTTTTAGATATGGTAATCTATCTCACTAGTGCTATGAAAACAAAGAAGATATATATTTGAAATAATATAAGATTCCATAGGAAATATTATAACATTGTCTCAATGTTTTAAGTTGTAGCCATGCAATGATTGCACATTGTTCATTAATATATTCACTTAGTATTCACTTAATAAACTGGCTATTTATTTTATCATATTGAAATCAATCAACTAAAATCAGAATAAAATACTAGCTTATCAAACATGGGTTTAATTTCACAATCCTGCAAATGGCTGTGATATTCTCTATGTTCTTTATATTCTCTATTTTCCATGTGTTTATAATTCCTTTTAAGAGTGCATTATGAGCATGCTTGCTTTGGCTTGATGCCAGTTCATTTCCATAGCACACCAAAAGAGTTTTTTTGGACATTTTGAGTACAGGATAAACACTTTATTTAACATTGCAAAAATTTATATAGTTATTATTTTACTTGCTTGCACAGCACTCCTGAGATGGGACATTATTCATACTCAATGATTCCATTGGGTTTCTTCTCATTGCAGATAGCAGGTTTTATATATGGCTATCTGCACTAGACAAAGAATGTCCCTCTCCCATGAAAAATATGGTGAGAGGTAAATTACAGAAACTCATACTGGCTTGGTTGTGCTAGACCATGATAGATGTAGGAGTTCCTAAACATCTGGTGAAAAATGGTCTTCTCCATTTTTCTTCCACTGGAGAAGGAAATGGCAACCCACTCCAGTATCCTTGCCAAGAAAACCTCATGTACAGTAACAAACGGCTAAAAGATAGGACGTCGAAAGGTGATCCCCTAAGGTCAGAAGGTGTCCAATATGCTACTGGGGAAGAGTGGAGGACTATTACAAGTAGCTCCAGAAAGAGTGAAGTAATTGGGCCAAAGATGAAAAGATGCTCAGCTGTGGAAATGTAAGGAGGTGAAAGGAAAGTTCAGTGCTATAAAGAACAATATTGCATAGGAACCTGGAATGTAAGATCTATGAATGAATAGAGTTGCCATCATGCTCAATAAAACAGTGAGAAAAGTTGTACTGGGGTACAATCTCCAAAACGACAGAATGATCTCAGTTTGACACCAACGGAAACCATTCAGCATCACAGTAATCCACGTCTATCCCCTAACCACTGATGCTGAAGAGGCTGACATTGACCAGTTCTATGAAGACCTATAGCACCTACAACTCAGACCTAAAAATATGTCCTTTTCATCATAGGGGATTGGAATCCTAAAGTAGGCAGTCAAAAGATAACCGGAATAACACACAAGTATGGCTCTGGAGTACAAAATGAAGCAGGTCAAAAGGTAACAGAATTTTGTCAAGAGAACATGCTGGTTATAACAAATACATTTTTCCAACATCCCAAGAGGCAACTCTACACATGGACATCACCAGATGGTCAATACCAAAATCAGATTGATTATATTCTTTGGAGCCAAAGATGGAGAAGCTCGATATAGTCAGTACAAACAAGACCGGCAACTGACTGTAGACTTAAATTGAAGAAAGTAGGGAAGAGCACTATACCATTCAGGTTTGACCTCAATCATATCCCCTATGAATATACAGTGGAGATGAAGAATAGATTTAAGGGATTAGATCTGGTAGACAGAGTGCCTGAAGAGCTATGGACAGAGGTGCATAACATTGTACGAGAGGTAGCTACTAAAACCATTCCAAAGAAAATAAACCTAAGAAAGCAGTTGCTGTCTGATAAGGCTTTACAAATAGCTGAGGAAAGGAGGAAAGCAAAAGGAAAGGGAGAAAGGAAAAGATGCACCCAAGTGAATGCAAATATTCAGAGAAGAGCAAGGAGAGATGAGAAGGCCTTCTTAAAGGAACAATGCAAAGAATAAAGGAAAACAATAGATTTGGTAAGACTAGAGATCTCTTCAAAAAAATTGGAGATATCAAGGGAACGTTTCCTGAAAAAATGGGCATAATAAAGGACAAAAATGGTAGAGACCTAAAGAAGCAAATGAGATTAAGAAGAGGTGGCAAGAAAACACAAAAGTCCTACACAAGAAAGATCTAAATGTCCTGATAACCACAATGGTGTGATCCCTGACCTAGAGCTGGACATCTTGGAGTGTGTAGTGAAGTGCACCTTAGGAAACAATACTAAAATCAAAACTAGTGGAGATGATGGTATTCCAGCTGAACTATTTAAAATTCTAAAAGATTATGCTGTTAAAATGCTGCACTTAATATGCCAGCAAATTTGGAAAACTCAACAGTAGATATAGGTTTGGAAAACATCAATTTACATTCCAATCCCAAAGAAGAGCAATGCCAAAGTTATGTTCAAACTACCTTACAATTGTACTCATTTCATATGCTAGCAAAATTGTGTTCAAAATACTACTTCAGAATGTGAACCAAGAACTACCAGAAGTACATGCTGGGTTTTGAAAAGGCAGAGGATCTAGAGATCAAATTACCAACATTTGCTGGATCATCGAAAAAACCAAGAGAGTTCCAGACAGACATCTGCTTCCTTGACTATGCTAAAGCCTTGGATTTTGTGAATCACAACAAATTGTGGCAAATTCTCAAAGAGATGGGAGTATCAGATTACCTTACCTATCTCCTGAGAAACTTGTATGCTAGTCAAGAAGCAACAGTTAGAACGGGACATGGAACAATGGATTGGTTCAAAATTGGAAAGGAGTATGATAAGGCTGTATATTGTCACCTTGCTTATTTAACTAATATGCAGATTATATCATGTGAAATGCCAGACTGGATGAATCACAAGCCAGAATTAAAATTGCTGGGAGAAATATCAACAACCTCAAATCTGCAGACGATACCACTGTAATGGCAGAAAGTGAAGAGGAACTAAAGAGCCTTTTGATGAGAGTGAAAGAGAAAGAGTAAAAGCTGGCTTGAAACTCAACATTAAAAAAACTAAGAACTATGCATCTGGTCCCATCACTTCCTGGCAAATAGAAGCAGGAGAAATGGAAGCAGTGACAGATTTTACCTTCTTGGGCTCCAAGATTACTGCAAATGGTGACTGCAGCCATGAAATTAAAAGACACTTGCTCCTTGGAAGGAAAGCTATGGGAAACCTAGACAGTGTATTAAGAAGCAGAGATATCACCTTGCCAACAAAGGTCTATATAGTCAAAGCTATGGTTTTCCCTTGGTAATGTATGCCTGAGAGAGTTGGACCTTAAGGAAGGCTGAGCATTGAAAAATTGGTGCTTTGAATTGTGGTCCTGGAGAGGACACTTGGACATCAAATCTGTCAATCCTAAATAAAATCAACCCTGATTGTTCATTGGAAGGACAGATAGTGAAGCTGTAGATCAAATACTTTGGCCACCTAAGGCGAAGAGAGGACTCATTGGAAAAGACTATGATGCTAGGAAAGACTGAAGACAAAAAGAGGACGAGACAGCAGAGGATGAGATGGTTAGATAGTATCATAGCTGGATAAGAGTGGATTTGGGTGGACTCAGGGAGGCAGTGCAGTAAAGGGAGGCCTGGTATGTTGCAGTCCATGGGGTTGTGAAGAGTTGGAAATGAGTGAGCAACTGAACAACAAAATTTGCAGTAGTATATGCATGCCTTTTGTCTTTGCTGGCAGCATCAGCAGAAGGACTGTCACTATATGCATACACAGAACTAGGAACAGCCTTGAAAGAAGATCCATAAGCTCATGGCTGCTTTATTATTGGAGAAGGCGTGCTTTACTTGTGTTAATGCTTATGAATTGTCTTTTTCAAATGCTTCGCACAACCTATTAAGTATGTGATTAACTTCTAGCTAGCCCTTCAGTGAATGGATCATAGAAAACAGGAAACATATCTGATTAAATAAAAACAATATTAAAATCATGTTTAATAATAACTTTTTATTTTCCGTTACATATATTTGTTATAAACTTAATAGAATATACCAGCTTGCCTGTGATAGCATCAGTTTCTAGAACAGTGTATCTCAACCTTGGCAATTTTAAGCTGTGTGAATTCCCAGAATGCTGGCTGGGGAATTCTGGAAGTTGAAGTCCATACAGTCCACACAGTTTAAAGTTGCCAAAGGTTGTAAAACACTATTTTAGCATGAAACTTGCTCAAAAAATAATTTGGCCATCATTCGGCCTATTTTGACGATCATTCAGTCTAGTTTGATTCTTCATTTTAGGATGTTGAAAGACCACTTTTACAAGGATATGTTGAAGGAAAACAGGATCTTCAACGCCTTATCTCAGAAAAGCTTTTGTTCTTTTTGATCTTTCATCCCCAAATCTTCTGGTATTTTTTCCCCAGTTTGTTAAATACCTTCAAGTTGTTTAGCAGTGTTATAGTTAAAGAAACACTTCTCTAAGCATAGAATTAGAAGAACAGTGTGGGAACTGGGGTAAGGATTATATCCGAGATATCAAGCTTGTATTATAATTCACACTCTCTGCTGTGAGAGACAAAAGTTCTTTATCACAGAATTTTCTTCTGCTAGTTAAGTTAATATTAGACTTATTGTATGTTGATCTGTCCATTGTAATTTTGTTGTGTTAAGAATTCATTTCAGCATGCCTACTCAAATCAAACCTGTGGTGCCTAGAGCTCAATGGAAGAATTACAGTCCTTCACTTTATCTGACTTCTTTATTCAAAAGTAAAAGCTTGTTTCCTCAAAGCTTTCTGTAAATTATTCAGAGAGGTTTTTCCTCATACATTCCTGAGGGAACA
Source organism: Acrochordus granulatus (assembly GCA_032468055.1). Classification (NCBI taxonomy): domain Eukaryota; kingdom Metazoa; phylum Chordata; class Lepidosauria; order Squamata; family Acrochordidae; genus Acrochordus; species Acrochordus granulatus. Next base: position 1,558 of record JANHZU010005815.1, on the reverse strand, counting down.
TACAAGACAGAAAATTACAAAGGAACAGAGAATACAGGGAAGTATTGATAAATGCCAAAGGGCGCCTTGTAAAGAAAGTAGGTGTTGTACCCAAAGTAGTACACATTCATTAAATAAAGGCAGCATATTACAGTTTCTTTCTTTTCCATTTGAATTCACTTGAAATAAAGGGCCTCTACATGCACATTGCATTCCCCTAGAGGCTCTCTGCTGTTTATAAAGGGTAGAAGTTCATGTTCAACAAGAAATGGACAAGAATAAATTTCCTTGAAGCCAAAGGTGCTTCAAAGGTCCTTTGCTGTAGTTCCCTGGGATACTTCTTCTGGTGCTGGCCAGGCTTCCTATACCACCCATTTATTACATTTTAAAAATAAAATAGAAAGTTGGCATGCTTGAAAATAAAATGCCAGTGCCAAGTATCATTTCAAAATACTTCTGAGTCCCAAATGGAGCACTTAGGCTTAGTGGGTCCCATGCTTAGTTTGCAGCCAGTCCAGAAAAAAGACAGTGATTGATAAAGAGAGAAAATTCAGTTATATACTGATAAAATAATGCTTTTAATACATACTCCATAGTAGCTATTCCCTGAACAAGTAAGGCCCCATAGTGTCTAGAAATTTGTATCTATTTAATACAAATAAAATTATTTTAATTTGTATTTATATAATTGTAATTATATAATTATTTGTATTTATATAATTGAAATTATGAATTGTCTGATGATAATGGGAATGAAACCAGAATCATTTCATAAGACCTTCAGACTTCATATTTGGGCCTATGTTCTTTAGAAAAGTACTGAGTCATTGAATTTCAGATTGCATAATATGAGTATCTCTTGGTTTAATATACTAAAGACATGCTACAGGAACAGTGAAGTCTCCACTCATGACAGGATCACTGTCATAATAATATGATAGCTAGCAACCTCACAGACATTTATTTATTTAATAGATTTGTGCAGCAGCATGATCTGGGTAGCTCACAAACAATAGTAAAAACAACACTATACATCGAGAGGCTTTCAGTTCTGCTGGGGTTGGCCTTGACAAAGGTAATTTTCCCCCCTAGACGTTGAGTTTGTGAATCAATAGCCATCGCAGTAATTGTGGCAGTCTTGATGGACTTTTTCAGAGGAAGACTTTTGAGAATATCTTGCAGTGAGTTCCCTTAGCAGAGAGTGTGATGAAACTGAATGCTCTCTTTATGGAGTGAAACGTTGAAGCCACTTATACAAAAAGGCTGGCAAAGAGATGAAAATAAGAGGAGAGTCAGACAAATATGACTCAGTCTTCTGGGTCTGCTATTTCAAGGAAAATAGTTTCTCAAACAAAGGATTGTTTTTATGAGGAGCAACCAGGTTTGAGGACAGTATAACATATTGTGAATGTGGATGACAAGACCTTGAGAATAATGTATTGTTTCCTTTGTTGTTGTTCAGTCGCGCAGTCGTGACCGACTCTTCGCGACCACATGGACTGCATTACACCAGGCCCCCCTGTCTTGCACTGCCTCCTGGAGTCTTCCCAAGCTCACACCCATCACACTGACTATGCTA
>JANHZU010005813.1:38018-53257 GCA_032468055.1 Acrochordus granulatus | reverse complement strand
AAGAGGGAAATAAAATTTCACAACACTGTAATACAATTCTATTCATTGGTTTATTAAATTTATATGCCATCCATCTTGTGGTTCGAGGCAACTGTGGGCAGCTTATAGCAGCAACAGTAGGACCATAATCGCAAGTACCTTGACAAATGTTCTTGTAGGCTATACTCTGGCTTAATGGAGACCTAGATGAGATGACATTTGGACATGCTCATCTTCCTCCTTAATATTCTTGCTTTCTCCCTCTTTCAGACTCTGCCTTCCATCTCTCCCTTTCTTCCATTTTCTCTTTCTGCTTACCACCTTCTCCTGCCTCTCTCTATTCTCACTTCCCCTTCCCGTGCAGTAGTATCTTTTCTTTATCCCCCTCCCAGTAATTAGATGGATTCAGGCTCATTACAAAGAAAAACTTGAGTAATGTCTGGCATCTTAATTTCCCCAGAGTATCTCTAGGCTCACCAAGAGCTACCAAGAGGCACTCTAGGCAAACAAAGACACCAGGAAAATTGCAGCAGGCATGACCCCTTCTATATTGTTGTATTTTTTTTAAACAACCACACTTTAAACACACACATATGGTGTCTATCTTTGAGGTTGAACAATAATCTTCACCAGATGATTTGGTGGTTAGTGGTTTTACAGATACTGAAGCTGAAGCTCAAATACTTTGGCCGCCTAATGCAAAGAAAGGACTCATTGAAAAAGACCATGATGTGGGAAAGATTGAAGGCAAAAGGAGAAGGGGATGGCTAGATAGCATAATTGATGCAATGAACATGAATTTGAGCAAACTGTGGGAGACAGTGGAGGACAGGGAGGCTTGGCATGCTGCGGTCCATGGGTCCACAAAGAGTCAGACACAATTTAGCAACTGAACAACTAGTGGTATTGCAGTGAAAAGAGACTCAGTTTTCCTTGTTTGCATCACCAAATAGTTTAGAAAAATATTTATGGGAAATATTGAAAGCTGCTGTTAATCATTAGAAACTATACCAAATAATTTCCTATCTTTGCCAGTGTAACCAATTTATTTATTTATTAAATTGTTAATAAATAACAATAAATTTTTATTTTTTGATTATTAAAATTTCTTAATCTCTTATTTAAAATACAGTGGAGTCCTTGGTGCTCTCTGAGCTTTGTTATTTTCCTACACACATTTCATTACCAAAACTAGGTAACATCATCAATGCTAAATAAAATAAAATAATTAATAAGGGACCAATGAAATCACACATTATTCTCCTGTTTGAGCCCTAACAATTTTTGCAGTGATCTGCCTCTGAGTTCTTCCAAAGTAACAGGTGTGGCTTTATTTTGGATGACAAATAGACAAATACTATTTCTAACATGGGACAGAAATAATTTTGGAACATTGACAGGTAAGATTCAGTCTCATTGTTATGCAGCCTGACATCTCAGGTTCATGTGCGCCCTCAAAGGCTTGGGTATGAGCTCCAGAGCTTCTCCAAATGCTTCTAAACTGTCTTTTGGCAGGAGCACCAAAGAAGGATTTAGAAATGCAAATCAGCTTCCTCAACAAGCTAGGTTTTTATATTAGCATTAGAATGTATTCATTTATTTGCTTATTTAAGGATTTATACCTAACCAGAGTACAGGTGTCTATAGTAGCTTTCACAAATGAAAAGCAACATGTAAATAAAAGCTAATTCAGATTAAGCTTTATTTGCCTGAGTCTGAATAAGATAAAATCAAGCTTCCAAGCAGTATATCTCACTGGTTCTGCACTTAAATTTTAGAATAATGCATACTTGGCAAGTACAATGTTTTAAGTGCATGAAGCAACTCTAAATGGTAAACACTCATGAGAATTATTTAAAAGTACTTGTTTTTATTGAAAACATTGTAGGAGGAGAACCATATTAGTCTGTGGGGGCAAAAAAATCCCGAAGAGTTAGGTACCACCGTTTCTAACAGTGTTTTTCGCATGAGCTTCAGCTTTCTTCAACAGATGCATAGAGCACCCAGACTGATGTGGGATTTAAAGAATGGTGGTGGGGAGTAGGAGAGAGACATATAGTAGGTGATTATACAAATGTAGGTTTCATATGAGCCAGATTACAAGTATCTTTTCAAGCAACAATTGTAAAGTGTTAAAACCCAATTGCCTGACATTTTTTGATGTATAGTGTATGAGTTCTGCAATCTCTTACTTAGCAGTAGAGTAAAAACCCTTTTTTTCCCCAAAACAGTCACTTTGAGGTCTGCTCTATAGCACCCTGGGAGACTGAAATGCTCTGATACTACTTTGTCTGTTTTCTGAATCCTGATGTCAAACTTGTCTCCATTAATTCTTTGCACAAAGTTTGTCCCATTTGTTCTGTACAGAATTTGGCGGGGCATTGCTGGCACATGATGGAAGATTCAATAATTTAATTGATAAAGCCAGAGCATTAGACACAGAGAGAGAAATGCATCATGACTCAGAAACATTTATTTAAGATTCCTCACTCAAATTGATTTTACATTAGTGTATCAGAGTTTCTGCAATTGACAAACATTATTTATTTGTTTGTTGTGCACATTTTAATGCATCAAACCTTTGTTTGTTTGTTTTTATGTAAGTAGGAGCTTTGAGAAAATCAATAAAGAATCCATGTCTTAGCTGTGGGCAGTGAGTTTGGAATGCTTTCAGGTCTGACATTTTCAGACTGATGGAATGAAGGAAATAAGGTTATGTCTGTATTGTTATTTCTCGTTACCTTTTCTTGTAGGCCACATTACCCAGTGGAAATAAAGGTGGCATGTTGCACATCTGAAGTCCACTGCAAAGCTATCGATGAGTCTTGATGAATCATCACTCAGATCTCACTTCACAGAAACATAATTAGCACACTTTACTAATAGTCAATTTACAAGACTGAAGAGTTAATATTGGCAAATCACCTCCCAGCTCCTCCAAAACTCTGGTTGTGATACACTGACGGTTAACTTACTGCCCTCACTGAACTCACTGCTTTAAATATAGATGCTCACAAATCTGAAAAAAATATTTTACCAGAAAATGAAGAATGATTATTGATCATAGCATGAACCACCAATTGATTATAGATCTATTTCATGCTCCTGGTACTTCCCTGAAATTGCCTTTTCTGTTTGAAGCTACAGGTTGGTAGGAAATAGAAATGGGAACCCTTCTCTCATTGCATTTTTCTTCCTTTAATTTGAGATTATTAAAACTTTTTTTTGTTCTGCTTGCCTTTCAAATGTTTTTAAATGTTTTGGCTGTTTTCAAGCATTTGTCCTCATGTCCCCATTTTATTCTCTTTGTGATGTTTTAACTTTCTGTCCTGTTTTAAAACTCTGCATCATATATTACCTTGGCTTTTTTTAGGGCACTGCCAAACATAGTTTCAAACCAACATAGAAAGTGAAATGTGCCCCCTGACATCCAATCACAATGATTTTGCTGGGTACTTTTCGTCCACCAAGTTATGACTTCCTCCTGCTGGAAGGGCTTAGTTTGTAACAAATCTAGGCATCGCAATGAAATAAAGCTTGCATCTGTGTAATAGAAAGCTCCCAGCAATGTTGATCAAGAAAGCGCTCATCTTTTTTTCTTATGAAGTTGTTGGACTACCTCTGGCACTGTCCAGGCTCATCCTGGTGATTCACATTGGACTAAGACATAATAAAGTTGGGATCCAACTCATGGGAAGGCCCTTGGTAACTCTACAAATACTGTACCAAACCACTTCAATTTATCAGAAGCACAAGTTTTGGGCTTTTTAAAGTCCTAGCTAAAACTTGTTGGCTAGAAGGTCAGCAGCCTGAGTTTGAGACCCAGGGACCCACGTAAAGGAGTATGCTCCTATTATTTGCTCCAGCTCTTGCCACATGATCACAGACTGAAAGCATGCAAAATGCAAGTAGATTAATAGCTCCTGCCTAAATTGGTGGGAAGGTGACAGCGTTCTGTGCGCCTTGGCATAGAGTCATGCCAGCCACATGACCATGGAAACGTCTTTGCTGGCTTTTCGATTATGAAACAGAAATGAGCACCGCCTCCTAGAATCGGCCAGGACTGAAAGGGGAAACCTTTATCTTTGATCTTAAATAGTTTAGCTACGATGTGCATGGGAGGAACCTGGGTGAATCGCACAGTCTCCACTTACATGCTTACAGGTTTGACTTCTTTATGATAATAGTGGGTAACTGTTGTACCTTCCTCAGGATCATTCCACCAATTAATCTGATTGGATTACGGCTTTAAAATATACTAAACTTGGCAGGATGCAGAAGCCACCTTTGCTGCAAAGAACTCTTCTAAAAACATTTAAGGAAAACTGGCTTTTGAGAAAAAGAACATCAGAAGGAGAGAGAGAGATGCAAGTGTCCTATGATGAACTATAATATATTAGTGCAACTGGGAAGGCTTGTACTTATCCATAAGGAAAAGGCTAATGCAGCCTATTATGTTATTCAACCCCGCATCCAAATTATGCAAAAACTTTCTGTTAGAAATGTTGGCAGTGGATTTTCATAGACATCTAATAGGAAACTGAGCTGATGAACACTCACCTATCACTTGGCTTTTATATGTTTAACGTACGAGTGAACTATAGGATTAGACTAGATAAATACAGTAATAGCATATTTTATATATAAAAGGCTATTCATTTCCTCCTAAGCAAACTGATGACTTGAGAAGAGTTAGATTGCTTGAAATTATTTATTGCTCAGAGGAGAGGTGCAGAAAATAAAGACCTCATCCTCTCAGTTTCATCTTTTCATATGATTAAAATAACGCCCTGTTTTATCCTTCATGCTAAATACATGGAAAGTGGGGTCCTGCCATAGATTCAATTTCAGTCTGCTGTTTACAGTCTGCATTTCTCTGACATTTTGGGACATGTCTTGTCACACTCATATGGTGACTGTAATCCTTGCCATTGCGAATCTCCAGACAGGAATATTTTTATTTTATTTAAGTATTTGTATCCTGCTTTTATTATTTTTATAAACAACTCAAGGCAGCAAACATATTTACACACTTTCTCCTCTATTTTTATTATTAGAATGGAATATTTCAATATTCTATTGGTTTAGCAGAATTACCCTGGGAACTTTTTCACAAGAAACCAGGTACCAGGAAGAACAGTTTTAAAATAGCTTCCATGTGACACACAGTGATTTTCCATGCATCAGCCACCAACTCTCAGTAAACAATTCCTTAAACATATTAACAAGAAAGTCCATGCAAAAAGACTTTCATTTAGTGTAAATTATAAGACTCAATCAGCAACAATTGTTAGAAATATTTTCTATAACTCTGACTTCAACTACAGCATGTTGAAAAGAAGGGTGAATTCAAGCCACTGGTGTTGAAAAAAAGTTTCAATGGAAAATGTATAAGATCTTTTAGAATCAGTTTAACACAGTCTGGTTCCCACAGTGCATGCACAAACTGGTGTCATGAAGCAGCTGTAAAGGTGATTTGCAAAATCCCCTTTTTTGTTCTTGCTTCAGACTAATGCTTTCCTGAAAATGCTCTTGAAAAGTTAGATCAAGACCAAAGAGCCTTTCAGTCTGCATACTGTGTCATGCAATGGCCAGCCAGATGAATTCAGTTTGCTCTCAAGCATGGGTGGGGACGGAGGAGGTGTCTTTTCTATTGTCCTGTCCTGTTGTTCCCCTCTCTAGCACTGCATATTTAATGTTGGGAAAAAACAATTTAATAATAGTAATAAAAAAAACAGAAACTATTTAGATTTTTGCATGCTTTGCAAAGAAACCAAGATATTTGAGTAGTTGCTAGAACAATACCTTATCAAATTTTCTTTGCTTTGCTTCACTTGTAACTGATTAGCTGAGCCCAATGTAGAAGGAGATGTACATCTAAACACACATTCCAGGGCTAGTTTTATCATCAGCAATAATAATTTCTATTCTGTGCCCGTACTCCTCCAGTAAGCCTTCGGTTTTCCAGTGGAAATCACTGTTACATCACAGTATTGAAGTCAGAGAAAACCACTAATTCAGTCAAATTGTGATCATATAAAAGGGAATGGGCAACATCTAGTTTTTCACGAACAACAAAAGATCTTGACTTCCTTCTCAGTAAGAATATTGCAAAACAGATGAACAAAATCCAGACACATTTCTAAAAATGGACAACAGCAAACCATACTAGTTGTGTCTGGAGAAATATACCTGCATCCCCCATTTTTATCAAAATATTAAAATAAAAATGTACATTTCAAAACATATATCTTTTGATATTCTGCCACAAAAAGTTTGATTCTAGCAAAATATCAGGTCTCCATATTTTAAGAAAAAGGGCATTTTAATGAAGAAACAACGGCATTTGTTCTCTTAGACGTTCTCTTAGATCTGATTATGTGGCTCCATAGCAGCACTGTATCCTAAAGATCACAGCACCACAAGGCCACCTCAAGGTTAAACAACTGGTGACAACTGAACAGGAAACAAGTATGGATAAAATGCACAGGGAGATAGGAGCTTTTCATCAGTCGTCTGCAAAATGTGGCATCGCCCTACTATGGCAGATTCAACTGAAGACTGTCATGAAGTACGAGGGCTAAGACTGGGGGCCTCTGGGTGTGTATTGATATTTTGCTAGGAGGAGCGGTGGGGCGGCGGCATCATTAGCCGGACATCCAAGCCGCAGCAGTGCATGACGGGGTGAGCTCCCATCGCTTGCCTCCAGCTCCTGCCCACCCAGAAGTTCGAAAGCACGTGAAAATGCAAATAGGTAAATGAGTATGACTTTGGTGGGAAAAGCCGGCCAGCAGCGAGGGGAGCAGGAAGTCAGCACTGGGCCAGCCTGAGCAGGGCAGGATCTGCGGAGGAAGCCCTGGATGCGAACACCGCTGGTCAGCTGGGGGCAGGGTTTCATGTATGTAATTTGAATAATTGTAAGCCTCCCTCGCAAAGAGAGATCGGCGCCAAATAAATGTGCTGTGTTTATAAAACAATAAAAAATAAATAAATATGCGCCTTACTTATAGCAAGGCTATAAGTGCCTCTACTTACAGATACAGAACTGGCCACAACTGCCCCAGGTAACCTTCACGGGCAGAAGGAACTGCGTAAGAGTTTGTTCCATCAGCTAATATGTCCATGAACTGGTCTATATTTCATCTGAGTCTTATGGTCCAAGTCCTGCCTCTTCCTAAGGAAATACCCTCTTTGCTCTGGGGTTAATGCTTGTTATTGACATCCTTCATCAACACCCGCCTCTAACAATTAAGGTTTTTTGGTGTCTTTATCCATAACCTTTCAATTATTTACTACTGAACGGAACGCTGCTACTTTTCCCACTGAAGGTGGTACCTATTTATCTACTTGCATTTTCACAACTGAAAATGCACAGCTTTCAAACTGCTAGGTTGGCAGGAGCTGGGGAAAGTAACGGGAGCTCACCCCGTTATGCGGCAGTGCTTGGGTCTCAAACTGCCGAGCTGCTGACCTTCCAGCCAACAAGCCCAGTATCTTAACCACTTGGCCACCGTACCCACCCCCATTAAAAAATACAGATAACTAAATACTTGGAGAAAATCAGCTACCTAAGATGATTGCTTCAAGCAAGTGCTTCTAGTTGAGCAATCCTGATCTTTTCATTTCTCGGTACAAGGAGAAAAGTATCAACACTGCGTTACGAAAACTCATTAAGAAAACTATCATAGGCAGCCTAGGACCTTAGAAGGAGATTGGCAGAGCAGAAAATTCCCTTTTCTGGGACCTGATGTAGTTTTCCAAAAATTGCAGATGCAGCCATAAAGAACTTCCAAAACAGACCCTAAACTATCATTTTTAATGTGATGGGAAGAAGAAATTTATGGAGTTTGCAAAGCATTCCAAAGACAGACACTTCATAGCACGCATTATCATGAATAAAACTCCTCTAGACAAATCCCCGAAGCAATGGCATCTTTTGCAAGGCTTGTGTAATGCAGTTGCTTCAGAAGCTGCTCCCAGTCATCTCCACGTGGGTAGAGCTCTTTCACACATTTGTACAATCAAATAATTATATTAACTGCCTCAAATTAAATTAGCATTTAATCAAATATAAATGCTTTTGTCCTGGTCCTGTCAAACACAAGTTCAAAGATCAAATGCGCCTGTGGGGTCAAAAACAACTGCCTTTTCCCAGCCAACGTGAATAAGTCCAGATGGTTCTCAACGCAATAATGCCCATTGTGTCTGCAACTGCAATTAGTTTCCTTTTCTTGCTTGCAGAAAATGGATTTCTATAATTAAAAGTATACATTTATCAGAGCCTTCTCCACTCTACACCTCTGGCCCTGCTGACTTTGGTCTATCAAAATCTTCAGAGCATTGTACACTGTATATGTCATGACAAACAACCACCCCAAACTAACAGGATCAATAAAGCATACCCTATAAAGCATACCCTGGTAGTGTCTATGCAGTTTGACAATGTGGGAAAAATTGATGAGGTCAAGTCGATGAGGTCAAACCAGTGTCATTCATTATGTAGCATGCCTCTAGGCTGATTACAGGTTACCAGGGAAAAAGCTGAAACTAACCGGGTTTCATCTGTCTTCTTCTGGCAACGAAGTGCATAACAGCATGAGAAATTTCTATGCTCCTTTGTGGGGCTAGGACGAATTTTAAGACCTCTCATTCTCTCATTGCAGAGCAGTGGCTTTGAGTCTGATTTTAATACTAGACTACAAGAACTTTCAGATCCATGCAATTTCTGCAGCGTTCAAAGTGAAAGAATCAAAACTTGCAACGGAATGAACAAACAGCTTGTGAATATTAATGAAAAAACCCATCTTCAGGCTTTGGAACCATGCTGCTCTATGATGACAGCACATTGTGCATTTCCTATGTTTTTCTCTCCATTTATTTAGGACACTCTACATACAGTACATGAGCAGGGAATATGAGCAATTTTGGGGAAAAAATTTCACATCATTCCGTTCTGCAAACAGCAAAGGAATCTCTCCAGAGCAAGAACTGTATATACTGCAGGCACTGAGCATTAAATAATAAGCGTCAAAGCAAGCTGCAATCGATTATGTGCTTTTGATTTCTGTTAAAATACATCTCTTGTGCATCTATTTTTGATATTTTTAATTCTGGCTGGCGGGGTCCAGGAGAAGAGCCGTATCTGCCATGGTTCCTGTTCTGTGAAACACCATGCCCCCCCAGGGTGAGGTCTGCACCCATCCTTTTCGCCTTCTGAAAGGGCCTGAAGACCTGGTTCTGCCAGTTGGTTTGGGGTATGTCACTGTGGGGGTGGTTAACAGACTAAGTCAATTGCACTTCCCCCCATGCGCTTTTTGCTCCCCTCTGTACCGTGTGTTTTAAATTTCAAATTAATTTTAATTAATATTTATTGTTTTTAATGTTTTAATTGATTATCAGCTGCCTGAAGTTGCTTTTCACAAGAGTGGCAGCATATAAACTTGATAAACAAACAAACCTTATCTCTGTTTGACATTTGTGCTCATGATTACTTATCAGAAATGCAGAGACATTTGGAGATAGTGTCTGGCTTTATTGCAGTTGAAGGTTGTCTTTTTAAGAGCTGTTCTTGCTACAGTGTGGACCTGTTTCATTAGTACCATTGGGAATATTTTAAATTCTGAACATAGTGATCTTCCTCGGGGAGATGCTGTGTAGATATCAATGTGCATTACTTCCCTTATTTTCAAAAGTGATAAGCTCAAGGCGCTGGGCTTGTCGGCTGGAAGGCCAACGGCTCGAGTTCGAGACCCAAGTATCACCACATAACAGGGTAAGCTCCTGTTCCTGCCCAAGCTCCTGCCAAGCTAGCAGTTTGAAAGCATGCAAAAGTGAAAGTAGATAAATGGGTACCACTTTTGGTGGGAAAGTGACAGTGTTCTGTGCAACTCGGCATATAATCATGCCAGCCAAGTGACCACGGAAGCATCTTCGGACAAGGCTGGCTCTTTGGCTATGAAACGGGGAAACCTGTACCTTTCTGGTCTTCTCAGTCTTCAGTTGGGAGCTGAGCCTTTCCCCAGATCTTAATATCCGCCCTGGGACTTTCCCTAGTGTTCTCCACCCATTTGGAATCAATGTTTTTAGCATGAACGGTGCTGTTTCCAACCTCCATACTGCTTTATTGCCTTTATTCTGAATCATTTCCAGGCATCTGATTTTCCTCTAAGATAATGGGGGACAGATTTTACTCACCTTGAGACTGCCCCTGGATGGGGCCAGGACAAGGGAGACAATGTCATTTCAGCATCAGTTCAGCTGATGACAATTTCAGCTTGTCTTGCTCACAGGATGGTGATGTTTGTGTACAAGTCGCTACTAGGATGCAGTGGTGCCGTGACCAGGGGCACGTAGGGAGCTTCAGCAGCTATCCGGAGAATATCTGAAAAGGGTATTACAAGAAAGTGAACTTAAGCTTCGGCCCCGTTCTGTGTCAACGTTGGAATGAAGGTTTGTGCGTGGTTTCTGCCGATTCAGACTGTGTCCCCGTTGTGCAACGAGGAAAATGATTTACGATCAGCTGTTGCCCTGGCGACATTCATGAGAAGCACTGCTGCAGATGCTAAATTTGGAATCAGCCAAAGAAATGAAAGGAAAGTCTTATTCGAGAATGTCAAGGGACTAAATAAATGTAATGCTGAAAAAAAAACTTACACGTACTCCGTGCCAGAAAGGTGTTTCTTCTAATAATGTAAAAATGCAAATAAAAACAGAAAAATGATCCATCTTTGCAATGGACCAGGAAGAGTTGTGCACCGCAGGGGATTATAAACCGAATGCAGATCCAAGTGAGCTGTGCCCATGCGGCTCAGAACACAACAGAAGCAAACATATCCCGCTTGCACGTTTGTATTCATTTTGCCCAGAGAGGGTTTTTTTAAAAAAACAAAACAAAACATCTTGAGTAGACAAATTTAGAGAGAGAGCCAGTTTGTGCGGTGGTTAAGGTATCAGACTAGAAACGGGGAAATTCCGAGTTGTGATTCAGCCTTAGGCACGAAGCCAGCGACGTGACCTTGGGCCAGTCACTCTCTCAGCCCTAGAAAGGTGGCAATGGCAAACTACTTCTGAAAATCTTGCCAGGAAAACTGCAAGGACCTGGCCAGGCAGTTGCCAGGAGTCAAAACTGACTTGAAGACACAATATATATAAACAAATGTAGGGTTCTTTTCTTAGCAGGAAAGATCTGGAAGACTTAGCACATGTACAGTTTCCACATGCATAGTAATAGGTTGACGTGTGAGTGAGTTATATATATAGTGTGAGCTGTGAGATCTACGTGGAAGAAATCTTGTGATATTTGGAGATACTCCCTTGAAACCGCTGTCCGGAATATCTGATTAGCACTGTGTTAAACAAGCCAGAGGAAAAGCTGATGTACGCCCACAACCCGATTTGGTTTGAGGAGGCCACCTCCAGCTTTTCCAGAGAGGAAATGCGAATTCAGATTGCCAGTTGCAACACCGAATGAAATTCCTCTCTTTGCAGTTGTGTCGGCGATGCAATTCCCCACCTGCCCAAGCACTGGGAAGCAGGGGTAGTTCTGAGCCCCCGCATATCAGCGCACCTCTGGCTAACAGACACCCAGGACACTCTCTCGTTTGGTCTCTGTCTTTGTCTGCGCGATCGGCACCTCCTGACCTTGTTGTCTGTGCTGTTAAGTAACACACGCATATCCCGTAACAAATGGCTGTTTCTGTCATGGGAAAGAATGAAATCATCACTCAGACCGGAGGGAAGCTCCCAGTCCCTTACAAAAAGAAAGCCAGCCACTTACAAGGGGTCTCTGCGGTGAACACTACCCAACTGCATCGTTGTCACGAGGCACAGCCGACAAACGTTCTGTCTAAGCACTTCCACGGGGCCCCGGCAGACTTCTGCCCGAATTGCGCTTTTCCATCTGCCTCTCCCTGGAGGCAGGGCGCTTCAGGATCTCTTTCGTAAAGATCAGATTATTCTGGAGACCTTGCGACACGCATCTTTGGAGTGCTGATCGGAAACAGAGCCACTGTTCAAAGATGAGTCCTGTAGTGTCTCCAAAAAGCACCTTCTGGCTTATAAGTGGTCAGAATTTCTCACCACCCAGAAAATGGGGGTGGTGGAGAAATTAAGCAGTTCTTACTTCGCAGAAACCAGCATAGAGGAGTGATGGAAAATCAAAGAAAAAAGCACCATTTTAGTTTTCTGAATTACTACAAGACGGGTTTTTTCCTAGAAGGCAGGCAAGCCTTCCATTCAAACCACTGCGATTCTGCATCTGTGCAGAGCATAACCCATCACAGGGCTGACTGGCGCGGACCCCAGCTGGGTGAGCGGCTTTGTGCTTCATGCTGGAAAAAGGATGAAATAGTTAATTGTGTTCTTCTCTGCATGCAGTTGCTGAAATCTTCTATTCTTTACTATTAAACAACTGGATCAGCAAAATATAGATGGCGGGATATTTTGCACAACCGCGGATAGATATGAGTACAGTTTAAAGTCAAAAACAGTCAAATGAACATCTGCAACTGCGATTCATCCATTATTGCCAACCTAACTCCTCTCTATGAAATGCTTTTTAAGGAATAGGAAGAAAGGAGTCTGCAAACAACAGAAATGCAGGTCCTGATGTAATTTGTTTGTCACCTCTGCTTGCTTCCTCAGCGGCCAAATGAGGGCTTTGCCCATATCATCTCATAAGGACACACAGATGAGCCTTCTGGTAATTTATGTCGCTTTAGGGAAGACATGGGAAATTTAGAAGGGAATGCAGTACTTCTAAAGCAAAACTGGAACACATTTTTTAAAAGGCTGGACAAACAGGCAAGCCTGTTCAAAGCATAAAACGTGACATCATAAACAAATGTCTGCTGTGAGGAGTAACGAATTAGTGCGCAGGCAGATGTCAACACTATCTCCAGTCTTTTAGGTACCACAGGAACTGGAGCGGTTTAAAACAATAAAAGCCTCACGGCTGGTTCAAGGGAAAATGTCTGGGAATGTTGCTGCTGTCCTGTTCCCACTTTTTAATCGGCCATTTCATCTTGCTTTTAACAGAATGACAACTGGGAAGTGACGCTAGGGCTTGACGGTACGACTATTAGTGGCATTTAGTACGACGTTAATTTGTGGCTTTTAGGGTATCCTTCATAAACTAAAAATATTTGCAGCAATCCAGTTGCCCTGTCTTATTCGAACAGGTCTCCTGTCTGCATCCGTGTGGAATTGTGGAATGGATGTGCAATCGATGTGCAATCTTATTTCAGCTGAACATTTGGGATAATATCTGTCAGTCGGTAAATTGGCGTCGACTCTGTTGCTGGTTTCAGCAGCCATATCTTGTGAAGCAGGTATTTTGAGAGCTACTCATTTGATTATTCTGCAGAGAAATGAAGGTCTAGAGATAACCGAAGTCAAGGGTGTTTACCAGTCAGGAAGCTTGCGAATAAAACACGGCCGAAGCCAAAGAGGAGATGAGCAAGCTTTCTCGACATCCTGAAAAGGCTAGGAGGACGTGGAAACGTCATTTCCGAATTGCACTTTTTCAGGCTGCAGGTTCCTCGCCTTTCCGTCTCAGCAGGAGAGCCCGGAGCAGGATGAGGGAGGAAGGGAAAGATGGGTATCTTTGCGGGGTGGGGGGGAGCATGGCTTTACCGACCACTATCAGCCTCCTGGGACAATAAAAGAGGCACCTCACGTCTAAGATGGCACCAAATCTGTCTTCGAGCTTCAGGGCTGACGAAGGAACGATGGGCCCTGGGATGCTCGCTACGATCTTGGGTATCTCCTTGATCTCTCAGTGAGACTCGCGTTCTCTGTGAGAGCCTCCGAAGAGCTTTGATTGCCCTGAAGCCGACCGAGCTTGAAGGAGCAGCCTGCGGCAGGGTCCTGAGGACCTTCCGGGAAGCGAGCGGCAGGGCTTAGTCTCTCATGATCAAGACGAAGCCAGGCTCCCCAGCTGGCGTGCCTCGGCTTCGATGAGCAGCTTTGCCCTGATTACGCCGTCGATGTCCCTCCGGAGGAGCGAGGCTGCCGGGCAGATGAGACCGAAGTCAGCTCTGCAGAGTTGGACCGAAAGGCAAACTGCCCCGACAGTGCTGAGTGCGAATTTCCTGTCACTCTGAGCAAACACCTTCCTTGCCTCAAGCAGAGACCGCAGATTGAGATAATCAGAAGTAAATATAGAAGGAACCAAGCACACACGCGCACAATACAGAGGCAGGCACAGGAAGCGTGAGGCTATTTATTGAAACAAAGGCAGTTATTTTTGTCAGGAGGCACGGCCACCTTGGTTGCCACATCTGCGTCAATGCTGTTCCTTGCCTGCTTCCTCAGCAGATGTTGTGGGCCAGGACCCTCGTTCGAACCCAATCGAATACAACTGAACATGCACTTTAATGGCTTGAGGACATTAGCGCTCTCGGGAGGAATGTGCACCATTCGCCTGGGTGCAGGTTATTATCCATAATGGGAATATCAGTCTGTTATACAGGAGGACTTCCATTAAGGATGCAGCCAAGGGGATATTGGCCGGAAAAACAAAACTCGCCATGGTATTTCATTCTGGAAAGTTAAAAAAAAAAACCAAAAATGATATGTATTTGTCAAAAAGCGATTGTGTTATAAAAATAAGAAATCTACCGGATCAGGCGAAGGAATTAAATATGAGAAATAACAAATAGAAATAAATGAAAGAATTGCCTCCACCACGCAGCGACCAACTAGATCGATCCTAAACGCAGAAAGGGAGGGCGAGCAATATCAGCATTACTGAATCTCAGCTACCCTTCCTGGCTCGTCACTGAAGCCCAGCTTTAATTGTCTAAAATACCAACATCGTGCAACAGAGTCTGCAGCCCTTTTGTTCCTTTTTTTCCCTTCTTAATCTGCTGAACTGACATAGGCGGGACATGGGAGGTAAAGCGGGACGAAGGTTGCACAGCGCGTTGAAAGAGTCCCCCCAACAGTTTTATCTCAGCCCATCCTCCACCCCACCAATCCATTAGGTGGGTTACTTTTAATGGTCTTTCAGAAGACGGAGAGACTTAGGGTTGCCAGATGTCCAGCAAAAGACACGCCCTCCTTTTTGTCCTCACGTCATCCATCCGAGAGGCAGAGATTTAAAATCAAATATTGTCCTGCCTTTTAAATGTCTCGTTTTTATTTATTTATTCATTCATTAAATTTATATGCTGCCAAAATCCGAAGACTCTCGGCGGCTAACAACAGTAAAAAACAATATATTAAAAACAATTAAAATAGAAATTAAAAAAAACATTAAA
>JANHZU010005813.1:26937-37918 GCA_032468055.1 Acrochordus granulatus | reverse complement strand
ACCGAGTGCAGGGACTCCTGGTCCAGGAAGGGGCGTAACTGGCGCACAACACAAAGCTGTGCAAAGGCTCTCCTGGCTGCGCTTTCTACCTGCTCTTCAAGTAGGAGATAATTATCTAAGCAGGTGGAGTCCAGCGATGGTTTTTTTATTGAAAAAATAATTTTCAATTCAAAAAATATTTTGAATTGTTTCACAGTTGTAGTTGTCGAAATTTTCAGGTATCGTGACCTTGTCCATTGTATGCTTCTTTCTCTCTCTTGTCCGTCAACAGGCCTAGATTTATGTCATTTAATTTATTTCCTGATTCCAGCAATTGGCTTCAATCCAGCACCTTCAAATCTATGACTTCTTTACTACATACGACTTGTCATTTTGTTCCTTTTTTTCTTAATCTGCTGAACTGACATCGAAGGACCATCTAAGGTAAAGCCAAGCTCGTCATGTGTTCAATGGTGAAATTTGAAAAACATGTCACTGATTCTAGAATACTGCTGGCATTTGTTCTTGAAAATAAAGATCTATTAGAAAAACATTGCAGTTGAATAACCAGTCTTTCTGAGGTTGGATAAGTATTCCATAAAAATTCATATATATGTAGCCTAAGTACATTTTTGGAGTTCTTTTGCTATAGTTTTTGTTTAGATGCCAAGAAAGTTACAGTTAGTGCATCCTCCTTCCCCCCCCCCAACTCCAAATTTGGCCTCCTTCTCAGCTGTCTGTGTTCTCCTTTGTCTATTCAGATAGCTGCTAACCCTATCAGTGTTTCTTCAAGTGTGATCTGCAGAGCTCTGTGGATGCCCCAAGACCATTTCAGGGGTGCACAAAATTAAAATGATTTGCCAGATATTGATATTTACAAAAAATTTAATAACATCACCCTTCCTGTTATTTTTATTTGTTAAAAAATATGGGATGTTTTTCATAAAATATGTTATTTATGTTAATAGGTTTAATGCTATTATTTTTACATGATTCAATAAATAAATATTCTACAAATGAGTTGATTTTAATTTTTAATACAGTAAATATTGATACATAAAATGCATACAAGCAAAAGCTCACTTGGGGTTTTCCACAATTTTAAAATAGGAAGGGTCCTGGGAGTCAAAAGTCTAACAAACATTGCCCTCGGTACTCTGGATTCATGTACAGTACATGGATTTAAGATCTTCCTGTCATTGGCGGAACTTTTCTCAACTTCTCCCCAGATCCCAAAGATCCCAGATCTGTAAGTACTATTCATAATTTTGAATGAACTCATTGTAGAGCCTCCAGCAATATTATCTCTGCCAGTCAGTCAATTTACCCGCCGCCTGTCTATCTATTTCAGATATGTCCTCTGGTGTCTTGAAAGACCGCATGAACCAATGCATATAAGGGCCTGTACAACATCTGAATGGCACTTTTTAGATACTGCATAGACTAATTTCTGCCAGAATATTCTCAGCCTATAAAATGGGTAAACATATCCTCAAATAATTTCTTTATGCATAATCCCTTAGATATACTTTCTGTGGGTTATTTCCAATTACTTTGACCAGCAAAAGGCACTACACGAGAGGCAGGATATGTATAAACCATTGAAAAATATTTAAAAATCTGAAGAATTTCCCCCCATCTCTTACTCAAGGGGTATGTGTGGAAGTTACAAAAAAAAACAAACACCACACACTTGTACATGAGGCCATGACATAATGTGCTCTCTTGAGTTCCTACGGGCTATTTCTCTTGGTTCTTTTTGCAGGAGCGAACGATGGTGATCTGTGGAGCCGCCCCGTTATTATCTGTAGACCAGGGCTTGATCATGGAAGACTGGACAAAACACAGAATGAGTGGAGAAGTGCAGGACAGGGATCAACACAAAAAAGTGAACTGAATTAGGACTATTGACAGACATGAGAGTTTCCTAATGCTGTTTAATTCCACGCGCAGATGTCTCAGAAATCGCTTGCAGTAGGCTTTGCTCTAGCTCCCCACAGGAACCACTTATTATCCTTAGCTCGGTGAGCTTGTCCAGCTCCTAGAAATATATATATACTGTATGAGCCGAAATCTGACTTTTGTAGTTCCCATGGTAACCAGAAATATTGAACAGCCTGTCTCTGGTTAACCATTTAGTCACCAGTGAAACAGTTCCAACCCAACCGTACTGCTTGGACGGCGAATGTCGTTCTTGTGTAATTTGTGACGTGCCTGAATGCCCTTCTGGTTACCTTAATTGTTAATCCTTAGTCTTCTTCAACAGCTTCCTCAAACAAATCTAGCCTCCAGATCTTCCAAATTAGGCCAATAGTCACATCTATGCAATGATGGGCATGTCCCCTTCTCCTCAAACTACGGCTTCCTTAATGCTAGTAGCAATTCGTCTCTTTTTCCTAATCTGACCGTTCTGTCTCGGAGATACCTGTAGGGTGTGTCTGTGCCTGCTAAAGGTGGGAAATCATTCTAAACCATTAAATCTTTAAAAAGGCAACTGGTGAAGCACACTTCAAGTCGTTGTTGAGAAATGACGCAAAAAAACCACATCAGGAGGGAGAGGGAGAGGAAAATACTCTTGTCTTCCTCCCAGCCCCCTCCCTTCAATCATAGCAGGTAGCAGAAGCCACGGCAAGGACAGAAAAGGGGTGTTGTATACATCGGATGTGGTGGAACAGACTAATGAGATCCACGCAACTTCTAGACTTTATCCCACTGATGTTGGTGGAAATGTGGGGTGAGTAGTTATACAAGACTATGCTACCTGCACATGTTCAAATCTCAGCAGAGAGTATAGATCGACGAGAGGCTTCAGTAAGTCACAGTTGCTAAGCTTGAGCTCTAGACAAAGACGAGACTGACACTCCTTTTGCTGGCCCATTTTTTTGAAGCTAGGGACATGGAAAGGACTTTGAATGCCTGGGGAAAGACCTAAAGAAACATTAAATAGCAGTATGCAGTTCTCTTCCATCTGGCAGGGTTTCAGACCTGTCCCATTCCTGGGGGTAAAGGTGAAGGTTACCCTGCCAGTCGTGACCGACTCTAGGGTGCGGTGCTCATCCCGTTTCATTCCTGGCGGGGGGAGTTGCAATGTGGATTTCCCATGTCTTCTTGCTTTTTCTGGCAACAAGTTGGGTTGGGTATGTGAAGCCCAGGAATCCTAATGCAGCTCTGCCCAAGGCCCTCTCTCTCATCTGCTCTGCTCTGTCACTGATTCCTTCCCTCAGTCTCGCGGGGTTGTGGGCAGCTGGATCTGGAGTCTGCACTTCAGGGTTCCTATCTTTGGTGATCTTTCTCCGTGGCAAAGTACCTAGTAAATCCCTTAGTACTTTATTTGAAATATTCACTTTTTAAGAAGGCTATGGCTAACTTTTTCATGTGTATAAGAGTTTTAAATGGCTGAGAAATTATTGCTATTATTCATAGTTCTAACAAGCCTTTTGGGCTAACTTGCTAATGACCGTTAGTTTGCTACTGGTTTTAAACTATGTTCTTATTGCTAATATTTTATAAAAATGCCGATAACTTTCTTTAGCCAGCTCTTGCAAGAACCCTCGTGGATAAACATGTGGCATATACATGAATGAATGTAATGCCTCTTGAGATGCTCTGCTTTTGGGGAGTAATGTCAGTCTTAGCTTGAGCACATACAGGTAATCCTCAACTTACAACCATTAGTTTAGCGACTGTTCAAAGTTACAATGGCACTGAAACAGGTGATTAATGACAGGTCCTCACACTTATGACCATTGCAGCATCCTCATGGTCATGTGATCAAAATTCCAGTACTTGGCATCCTGCATGTACTTACAATGGTTGCAGCAGCAGCAGCCATCACCATTTGCAACCTTCCCAGCTGGCTTTCACTAAACAAATTGAACGGGGGAAGCTGAATTTGCTTAGTGACTGGGTCAAGATCTACCTGTATTTCTTAATATGCTGAGATCACTTTACTTTCTAGGTGAAAGAAACCTAGGTGCCGATATAAAAGCACAAGTCAACCTAGTCAACTAGTCTAAGAAGGAAGACTCATATGAAAATGCAAGTTTATGCAGGATGTAATGTATGTGTACCCATCATAAAACTGCAGCCATTAAACTGACCTATAATTAAATATGTATATAATCTGGGTGAAGGTTTGTTGCTAACTTTTTATTAGTTATTTGTACTTGCTTCATTTTGAACTATATAAACCAGTCTTCCCGTTAATATGTTCACTGCACCTGGTCATTAATCAAAACTCCTTATCTGTTCACACTCTCATTATATTTTAGTTAATATTAAAATTAATTAATATTAATAGAGATCATGAATCTTGTCCATTGAAAATTGGCAGAACTAGCAGAAAAATCTGTATTTCAGCACAAGGCTGCACCAATCACTCAAGCTAGACAGAGAATATAATTATTGTAAATAAAAAAAGAAATATTACCTGCATACTGAAGACTGAAGGGTGATCTTAGGTTACAGCTGGAAAATCAGAATAAGGAAATCAAATCAGTTCTCCTTGAATTAATTACAGTGGGTGGGGGAAATGTAAAGTAGGATGGATTTATTTTCAGTTCAAATCTGAGCAAACTGGCTCCAGTATATGTCCTGAAAAAAGTGAATCTATATGCGTGCATTTGTCATGGTTTACAGTTAATATCTTTCCTTTCCTTAATATCTTTCCCCTCCACTCCCCTCCCCTCCCCTTCCCTCCCTTCCCTTCCCTTCTCTTCTCTTCAGAAAATGTACAGATACATCATCATTACTGTAGTGCATATTTTCCCTCAAAAATCCATATTTGTACCGGTATATGTAACGAAGAACAGTACCCTGCAAATTGAGAAGGAGAGGAATGATGTGGCTAGCTGCATTTGGAGATACTTAGTGGAATCATTTCCGCGAGTTGTTCAAGACGATTTCCTGCGATCATCGGCTATGAAACCTTGCGGCGGTAGGGCCGGGTGCTTGAGGGACTGCCTGTCTCCGAGCACGTTTGCCCCGCTGAGTCAGTCCTGCGGGATTGCCGCATTCCCGGTTCCTTCAATTAAACAGCGCCATTTCTCAGGCGGAGGCAAGACCGGGCCTTCTCTGTCGCAGCACCTGCACGCGGGCATGAGGTTCCCCCGAGATCTAGATGCCCGCGTCCCTAGCATAAAGAGCTGGCTGTTCACCCAGGCCTTTGGGGAGGGAAATCCCTCACTTCACTGCATTTGCACCTTTCACCTTCCTTTATTGTTTTATTGATTTTACGGATAGTCCTCAAGTTACAACCATAACGGAAAGCTGGTCAGTCACACGACCAGCCTGATTCTATGACCCTTTTTGCAATGATCGTTAAGTGAACACAGCTATCATTAAGTGAAGCCATGGTTCTCTATGGGCCAGTTTTGCTCACAGTTCAAAGCCAATGCTGGGTTTTGGCAAAACTTTTGTTCAGGACACCGCAAACAGCCGTCAGTGTGACCCAACTGCCAGCCGCTTGAAATGTGGTCATCTGCCCAGGGAGGGGCCGACCATCAGAACTTCAAATCCAGATTGTAAATATTCCCAGATAAATCTGTGGTAACTTCAAATGATTGCTAAGTGACCACTCGTAAGTTAAGGACTACCTGTACAGTAATTTCTTTGCTGGATTGTTGTAAATGGTCCAGAGTCATCGAGAGTTGGACAGCATACAAGTTTAATTAATGAATTAATTAGATTAATTAGATTAATTCATTAATTAGATGCCCATCTCACAGCAAGCGACTGAAGGCAGCTCACATTAAAAATTATTAAAATATTCATTATTTTATTTTATGTTTATTTTAAATCACATTACATATTATTCATTATTGCTATTGCTATTAAAATAAGATTTGTTCAGATTTTTGTTTCAACAATTTTAATATTGTTAAAATTAAAATATTTATCCACCCCCTAGAGTTGGACATGACTGAAAAGGGAAACCTTTACCTTTTATTAAAATAACGCGCTGGGGGCTTTTGGAGTCAGAACCCACAAAGACCAAATAAATGCCTTTCGTTTGTCATGCTCAGATTTCCAAAAGAAGGCGATATGAAGCTGGTGGTAATTTATTCAGACTTCAGGCGTACACTGGTTGCACATGCACGTCATTGGTCCTCGCTCTGAATTATGCTCGCAGTCCAAGTTTCCACTGCAATTCAGTTGCGGGAATTCTTGCAATCCCATCCCATTTATCTCAATAATTCTTGTTGAACAGAACTCTGTCCTTAGAGAAGAGTTTGCTTCATTTTGGGGCAGATGCCAAAGAACCCGTCAGAGATAAGAAAAAAGATGGCAGGCTGAATATGGCTTTCTCTGAGTATTGGACCAGACCTGCTGTAGTTTGGCTGAGATCTTTTCCATGTCCCTACAATTTTCCTTTGCCAATCCACCTGCAAAACCTGCATAAAGCAGTCCACCTTTTTCTTGCCACATCCAGTAATAACATGCTGAGAATGTCCCAGAAGTCCTATTTCTATCGGAAAGGGGGAAAAATGGCACTCGAGCATCACTCAGCTTTATTCTGTGGTGTTGACTTGTTTGGTGGTTGATGGCCGCTGTAGTCTCAAGGGGGAAAATTAGACTCAGTGATCCTCAGTGAAAGGTTTACCAAGATGGGGAAGGGAAAAGATATCAAACCCTCCCCAATTTCATGGAGTATTTTAAACAGAAAACCGACTCACAGCGCGAGGGTACGGAGCTGATCGGGATGCAGGGCAAATGCTGCATCTGGAGACATCCTAAATAGCCAGTAACCCAGGCCCCTCTGCCCCCTCTGCTCCTTTTGAAGAAAGCACCTGGCGCCAAGGGGAATCGGAGCCATGATTTTGGACTGAAGCTTTTGACATTCAGCTGTAAGGCGAGGCGCATATGACAACCGCAGCTAGATTGTTATAAAGTCAAAAGTGAAAAGGTTTGACGCTACCCGCAATGGAGGAACGGTTGGTGAAGATGAAGGAACTTGTGGGGATGGCTAAATCAATCATTTTGATTAGAGAAAGAATAATATCTACATTTATGGCTGACTGGAAACCCTTTTTGCATAAAATGGAAAAAAGGCACTTATGGTTTGTGGTTTTGGTGATAAGAGAAAAACAGTCCTGGCTAATAGAAAAGAGCGATCTGCCTTTCGTAATCATAAAGTTAGAGATAATTTAATAATTGTGCTCACATTTGTTACAAAGGAAATTGGAAACTTCTTTTTCTTTTTATTCTTCCTTTCTGAGTGTTTGCTTTTTTCCTTTCTTCCTTTCTTTACTGTTTTTACTCTTTCTTAGCTCGTGTTAGTTTTTCTATTCTTCGTAAAACTTTCAATAAAATTTTATTGTTTAAAAAAGGCTGTGATGCACGTGCAATTATACAATGCCAATATGAGAGCACAAGAAGAGTTCTGCTGTGGATTCAGACCAAGATTTCTTCTGTCCCAGGATGTGCAGCTAGAAGTCTCCAGGACGTCAGCAGCTTCTTTTGTTGCTTATTGTAGTGCAGAGGTGTCCAACTTTGGCAACTTTAAGTTGTGTGGACTTCAAATCTATGCTGGCTGAGGAATTCTGGAGTTGAAGTCTGCCCATCTTAAAGTTGCCAAGGCTGGACACCTCAGTTGTTGTGCAAGGAATCCTGTGCAGTAATGTGCTACTTCTGAAAATGAAGTCCTTCAGACTGCCACAACTTTTACAATACTGTTGGATGAGACTAAGGGATAAGGAATTCCTCAACACGTTTCTCCCTTGAGCCAAATTCCATATGCTACAAGGAAGTACATAAGAGCAAGAAACTTTTCTGTGTCTGTTGCCATCACTCATCTCCCCTCCAACATCAAAAACTATAACACTGAATATGGATCATCCACGACTTCTACTGATCTATCATTTTCCTCAGCATCCAAGATGCAGTTTCTTACATTACCTCCTTTGATCCCCTTTCAAGATAGGTGTCTGCAAAATCTGGAAAATCTTTCTATACAATCTAAAAGTGGCAACTCAGACCAACAGAAGAGACCCTTTTGAAAACATCCATCCAACTGATATGGGAGAATGGATCTTCTCCTTGGGGTTCCCAGGCATTGGAATGCACTCCTAAAGGAGATGGGCAAAAACTCCTATCAAGCTCTTAATTGTTATTTTAGCTTAATATTTAATTTTTATATGGCTCAAGTACAGTGGTATTGGTGGCTTGCATTTGGCATTTCCTCTCCTTGATTACTGAATAGATCAAAAGTTGTGGTCTAATTCCACCTATGATCTATCAACCCATCCTGTATCACAGCTTGAATGAGAAAAAAACCACTTTGACCTCATGGTCACAGCTGTCATCCTAATTTTTTTTACCCGCTGCTTCAGTGCCAACTCTTCCCTGACTGCTCTTCTCTTAGCTTGAATGCTGATGGAGTTTCTAAGGCAGGGCTGTCCATAGGTTGTGGTCCCAAATAGCCTAGATGGCAGTCGGGAGGGATTTTTATGTGCAGCTCATTCCTGTAGCCACTATCTTGATTTTGTTTACCAGATATTCTGTGTCCAAGGCATCGTAGCAATTCTACCAATAATGGCAGATCTCTAACACAGAGGTTTTCAAACTTTTTCAATCCATGGAACGTGTTAGGTTAAAAACAAAACATTCCCAAACTCTGATATAAAGGCAAAGCTCCAGTGCTACAAAACTGACCGTGTGCAAGTGAACTTTGGTGGGGTAGGTGGTGGGTGAGTTGTCCTTAGCCTGCTATAGAACCTCATCAAGTTCTCAAGGAACCCTGCAGAATATAGCTTGAAAACCTCTGCACCAAGGGAGCTAAATTTCTGAATCAAGCTACATTGCAAAGGGGCCTCTTCAACATCTCCAAAATTGCATGTTTCTATCTTGCCTTCCCCTCCTCAGTAGGAAATCAAGAACTCTCCTGCCTCTCGGATTTGGGCACTAAGCCCTCTGCTCTAATTACCCTCATTCTTCACCAATCCCCCAGGACTCCGTTGCCAGTTGCTCTGCCAGTCTTCAGCACACATGACTGCACAGGTGGGCTCAAGCATAAAGGGAACTCTGTGTGCAGAAGAATGTCAAGGACTCTTCTTTTGATCTTCCAAGTCCTGTAATGTGATGTAATAGCCTGTAGAATTATATACTAACAAACAGAAATAATCTCATTAGCTACTAGAGAACAACAAAAGGCCTTGAGTTGCCTCTCCAGTAGAGAATCATAAAAATGGATATAAAATGACCACTTTTTGAAAAACGTCTAAAAGTACTGATGGAGACAAATAACCTCTTTCTGCTTAACATATTAACCTGATGCAATAATAACTCTAATAGGTATAACTTACTTTATTAGAGCCATGAATTGCAAGAGCTTTCCTGGCTGTATCTGTACAACAAATTAGGCCAGGCTAAAAAGGGATTGGGTGGTTCAGGTTCCCTGCGTTGTGGGAAACCCAATCTTCTTAACATGTTTTGGGAATTAGCATTTTGTGGGAAGCCATGACATGGCTGATCTGTTTGAGCATACCTAATGGGTATGCATGTTAATCCAGGCTTGGCATTTAATTTGTTATGCAAATTAAATGTTATGCAAAGTCCCTGTTTTTACCTGCAGGGGCAAAGTTCCTTTTATATTAGTGGATGTTCTGTTTTGGAGTTAGGATCTGAGTCATAGATTCAAAGCTCCACTCAGCCATAAAGCTGATCAGAAGATACTCTTACTTTCCTTTAGCCTAAGTTATTGGCCAGATGCTGTCATGATAAAATCATCATGAGGATTAAAAACAGGTACAGGAAACTGGAGGAAGGGTATGCAAAATGCAATTAATAAATGAACCCTTTGATTGGGTTCATTCAACAGGCTGGTCTAAAGTGACATGAAATTGAATCATTTGTGATCCAATGTATTGTGGAACCCAGTTTTTCACTCAGTTTTCTGAGAAGTCAGGCCATCACACCGCCAGCAGGGATTCCCAAACTATGGTCAGGATGAGGGGCATCAAAAAAAGTCATGATAGAGACCACAACTGTAATGAACACCATGCTGTTTTTTTACATATATTATACACACAAGGCACTTAAACAATAGGGGCTTCAATCATTTATCTGTGGTCACCACCTTGGCTATTTTAACTCCCCTTTGGGAGCCATTGGTCAGGTCCCCTGTCAGGTCATGTTGAACCTAGTTTGAGGTCACAGCTGTTTTTAAACTTGATCAGGCCTGTGCAGACCAAGTGGGACCAATGACAACATTTATCCTAGCTTTGTTCCTTGCTTTTCTGCACAAGCCCCCTTGAGCAGATGTAAAATAAAATGCAATTATTGAGTGTGAGATTTATTTCTCACCCAGATCTAATCCCAAGGAAATCATTAGTTTTGTTTATAGAGAGAGGATCCACTTTTTTAAAAGGGAATTGCAGCATCATAGTATTCAAGACTCCTTGTCTTAAACCCTCAGGTCTTGATCTGCTTGGACACAGCATGTTTTGAGTTTAGGGTTAGATATGTTGCGTGAATCAGTCTTTGCTTCTGACAGGAAACTTGGGAACACTTTAAAAAATATCATCTGTGAATAAATAGCCTGTGTTGTATTTATTTGCTCCTGTTTTTGTCCCATCAGATGTTTTTTGTGGAAGAGCAACCTGAGTGCCCAAGTGAGGATGGGAGAAATCTCTAGAAATTGCATCTCTAGCCATCTGCCTGTTGTTGCACTAAGATATCATGTATCCCACAATTTTCCTCTTCACACCCAGAGATCATTTGGAACAAGAATACAGCATCTGTTTATCCAGAGGATCAAATCTATTTAATTAGTCCAGGAACAGATTCTGTAGGAAGTAAGGGATAAGACCTTCTTCATCCCTACGTGACAATGAGAAGGACCTCAGGTGATGCCCAAGAGCTTACAGCTGGGCACTAGCACAAGTGTGAGAGGACACCAAACAGAGAACATCCTGCAGAGAGCTCGGACTCAGCTTTTAAGTGAAAGGATCAGACAGACTCATTTCACAGTGAACAACCTGAAGAGTAAATTGGAATACTTACA
>JANHZU010005812.1:5335-18633 GCA_032468055.1 Acrochordus granulatus | reverse complement strand
TCTCATAGTTGAGGTATACCTATGATGACAATTACAGGCCTCTCTCATCTTTTTAAGTGGAAGAACTTGCACAATTGTTGGCTGACTAAGTACTTTTTTGCCCCACTGTAATATAATTTTAAAATCAAGTGGTAATATAAATTCAGCTTAATTACATTTTCTCTTCTAAGGGTCATTCGCTTTCTATTAGTTGACAGTAGTTGTTAAACTATTAAATACAACTACTTTTAGTAAATTATAATTAAGTTTAAAATCTGAAAAACAGTATGAAAGTAATTTCAGTTCATCTTGAACTCTTTATACAGACATTTTTTAGTGCATAGAGCAAACCTTTTTTTTTTCTTATATTTTGGTATTTGAAAGTAGACAGAGCAAGAAAAAAATTATGGAAAGGGACAAGTCAAGTCAGTTCAGTCAAGTTCCAGTTTGAATAGAAACATCCTCAGATCTAAAATTATTTACCCTGTATCTATTTTATAATTTTTACAAAAGGTTTTGATCCCCTGGAGAAAGAAAAAGATTCACAACTGTATAACTTTCAGTTTAGAGAAGAAAAGTTTGCACCAGTTAGTGAGAGTCTTTAACGGAAACATGTCAAGCGGTGAATTAAGAAAAACAAAACATTATTTGTTGTGGAATAATATGAAACCTGGCTGATGCATGAAATATTTCATGAATCTTTCATGAAATCCAATAAATCAACTGAGCATCTTTAAAGTCCAGTCTTGTAAGGGTGTTTAAATTATTAGAAGAGGCAACCTTCCTCTTAGAACTCTCATAATCCTTTGCCATTAATAATGCTGCTTGAGATAACATGTTTTTTTCCCTTCCTTTTTGAAAGTGCAAGGTCTTTTTTTTTTAATCAACCAGGTTTGGTCCATTAGTTGTGACAGGAATTGACCAACCAGCTTGTCGGCCAAACCTACGTTGTGGGCTGAGAGAGAGTCCTTGGAATAAAGTGAATCCATAAAACATGTGGAGCTTTAAAATTTGTATTGCCTGTTTATAATCTGTGTATCAGTGATTAATTATGCATATTTCTTTCACAATATGTTTATTAAGAAAAAATGTATGCTTTCTGTTGAATTGTCCAATAGTCCTACCACTTTTAATAATTATTAAAATAATTCACAGTACATGTTCAGAATTAGTCTACTCTTTGAAATGTAAACTCTGAAATGTATCTGTTCTCCTAGAATACATTATATCTCTTTCATTTTTGTTTATTATAGTACCTAATTCTATTATAGCCTCAAAAATAATTTTACATAAAGATTTAATATCATAGTTATTTTGTACCATGTCTGAAAACTTGAATATTTTTTCTTACACTTCATAAGAACACTAATAATTTGTTAACTAACTCAATTCTACCAATGTTACATTCATAAATTATATTAGAATTATTTATGCACAGGGTCATCTATCTATCAATTTCTCTATTATCCATCTATCATGGTTATATATTTGTATCTGTATATCTATATAGATATAGATATAGATATGTATGTATATGTATGTACTGTATGTGTGTACTGTATGTTTTAATTCTCATGGTACTATAACCTACATACAGTATGAACAAGATGTATGTCCCTCATAAAACATTCTTTCTATGATTGGTATACATTGGTAGTATTTAATTCAGTTTCTAGATGCAATTCTAATCATGCCCAGCCAAATATACCAGTAAATTCTGCATCTTCTGTATGAACCTCTAAGTATGTTTTCACCCTATTTCTTTGATCATTAGGTTTCCTTGGCCTCATTCTATTTGAAGTACCATTCCCAATACTTCAAACTCTATTGGATTACTTAACATGGTTTGCAGAATCAGAACAATAAAAACAACAATAGATTGACAGATTTTATTTCATAACCACAAACCACTAAGAAGACTTTCACATGACACCTTTTCTAAATCCTTCTAAAGCAGTTTGGTGGTACCAGCAGATTGTCTTCACAACTGCCAAACACAGAATGCTGAGAATACAAAGAACCAATTAATGTTCTTTATCCAGCAAAACCAACATTAGCCTGCTCCTATATCAAATTGTAAATAAATTCAGTATAATGCTCAAGCTACTGTTGTTTATGAAACAACAAAAATTATGTTTGTTTTCAGTTCAAGCAAAATGAAAAAAAAAATAAATTGCATTTTCCTTCACCTCATCATATTTTTAATATGTATTAGGTGTGCCTGGTTCTTTAACAAAAAGCAAACAAACAAAAAAGGAACACACTAAGGCTCCCTGGTTAACAAACCATCAATACCCCTTTACTGAAACTGTAAAGATCCTCTCTAACCTCAATTTATAGATAATAATGGAGTTTAAAGTGGGGGAATCCCACCTTATTGAATCTCTATCTGTATATTCCAAGATTTCAGGAATAATCTTCCAATAAAGATATACAACTGATAGGACAACAATTGGGAACAGGTTTTGCTCTTATTTTTTCCATCATCTCCATTAATTTTTATCTTCATTAGTGTTCCTTGATAATACATAGACCTTCTGACTATGCCGCACATACAGTATATGGGACTCTACCAATATATTGCCATCAGCAGATTTATTTGCCTCTTACCAAGGGGCCAAATAGAGGAAAACAAACCTAGAGATCTCTTCAAGCATCTTCAAATTGGAGATATCAAGGGATCATTTTGTGCAAGTATGAGCATGATAAAAGATAAAAATGGTAGGGACCTAACAGAAAGAGAAGAGATGACAAGAATATACAGAAGACCTATACAGGAAAAATCTAAATGTCCCTAGTAATCATGATAGTATGGTTGCTGACCTAGAGTCAGAAATCCTGGAGTGTGAAGTCAAGTGGGCCTTAGGAAACATTGCTAACAACAAAGCTAGCAGACGTGATGGTATTCCAGCTGAACTATTTAAAATCCTAAAAGATGATGCTATGAAAGTGCTGCAGTCAGTATGCCAGCAAATTTGGAAAATTCAACAGTGGCCACAAGATTGGAAAAGGTCAGTTTATGTTCTAATCCCAAAGAAGGGCAAGGCCAAAGAATATTCAACTGTGCAATTATACTCATTTCACACATTAGCAAGGTTATATTCAAAATACTACAAGCTCGGCTTCAGCAGTATGTGAACCAAGAACTACCAGATATACAAGCTGGGTTTCAAAAAGGCAGAGGAACCAGAGATCAAATTGCCAACAGTTGCTGGATCATGGAGAAAACAAGGGAGTTCCAGAAAAACATCTACTTCTGCTTCATTGTCAACACTAAAGCTTTAGATTGTGTGGATCACAATAAACTGTGGCAAATTCTTAAAGAGATGAGTTTATCAGACCACCTTACCTGTCTCCTGAGAAACTGGTGTACTAGTCAAGAAGCATATCTGTATACAGTTAGAACCAGACATGGAACAATGGATTGGTTCCAAATTGGGAAAGGAGTGCAACAAGACTTTATATTGTCACCCTGTTTATTTAACTTATATGCAGAGTACATTATGCAAAATGCCAGGCTGGATGAATCACTAGCTGCAATTAAGATTGGCAGGAGAAGTATCTCAACTTCAGATATGCAGAGGATACCACTCTAAGGGGAGAAAGTGAAGAGGAACTAAAAAGCCTCTTTAAACTAAAAAAGCTGGCTTGAAACATAACATTAAAAAACTAACATCATGGCAACTGATCCCATTACTTCCTGGCAGTAATTGGAAGCAGTAATTGGAATTGATATTGGAATTGGAATTCCAGAATTGGAAGCAGTAACAGATTTTACCTTCTTGGGTTCCAAGTTCACTGTAGATGGTGACTGAAGCCATGAAATTAAAAGTTGCTTGCTCCTTGGGAGGAAAGTATGGTAAAGTTGGACAGCACATTAAAAAGCAGATACATCACCTTGCCGACAAAGGTACACATAGTCAAAGCTATGGTTTTCCCAGTAGTAATGTATGGCTGTGTGAATTGGACCACAAGGAAGGCTGAGCACCAAAGAACTGATGCCTTCAAATTGTGGTGCTGGAGAAGACTCTTGAGAGTCCCTTGGATGGCAAGGAGATCAAACCAGTCAATCTTACAGGAAATCAACCCTGATTGCTCATTGGAGGGACAGATATTGAAGCTGAAGCTCAAGTACTTTGGCCACATAATGTGAAAAGAGGACACATTGGAAAAGACTGTGATGCTGGAAAAGACTGAAGGCAAAAGGAGGAGGGGACAGCAGAGGATGCGATGGCATGGTGGGATTCTGGGAGGAAGTGGAAGACAGGGAAGCCTGGCATGCTGTGGTCCATGGTGTCACAAAGACTCAGACACAACTTAGGGACTGAACAACAAAAAGGGCAAGGGTAGATGAGAAACATAATTATGCCTTGTCTCAGATCAGCTGTTATTTGAGATTGTTATTGAGTAACTATGATTTGGATAGAATTAGGGAGAGGCACAATGAAGCTTATGGATTACTTTAATCTATTTTCTTTATTTCAAAACAATAAGTTACAAAAAATTGGTTGCTTATATTTCTTTCTATTCATCCAACACTATGGAAAATAAATTAGATGACAGTATTTAATGTGAAACAATGTTATTTATGAAATTAATTAAATATAGGTCATGCTATGTAGCATTAACTTGATGAGTGAAATATTCTCTGGATTTGTTATAGCATAAACATAAGTAAATAAATAAGTAACATGTTAGCACAAGGTAGAAATAACAATATATAAATTTCACACTGGACCTTTCAAAGAAGCAGTGCAATTTCAGAACATATGCGCAGGCTTGAGGGAGTTTAGAATCCGATAAACCTTTTTCCTTCCAGCTCCTTACATTTACAGTTAATCTGAAATAAAGATCTATTTTTATTGGACAGCTTCACTTTTAAAATTGCAAAGAGCTCTGACACAATTGCTTGAAGCATGTACTATATAGTCATTAGGGTTCTGTATTACTAGAAGAGTTCTTGCAGAAGATACAAAGAAATGCTTTCATACTGGAATTCTACATAAAATAATCACATTAGTAACCTCAAGAGTTTGTCATAGGCACCAACAATAACCATTTCCTTTTTATGTTCATGATTGCCTTTCCATGAATATTTTTTCCTTGTACTTCCAGATTGGATTGCTCTGAACTAATATGGTCCAGCAGGATTAGAATGCTGATAATTGTAATTACACTGATTGGATTATCTTGTGAATTATTGGGAATTTGCTGGTGTTCTGCTGAATGTTTTTTTCTCTTTGGCAGAAAAAATGTTAATTTTGTCAAATTAGTTTTCTACTTTTCCTTCTTTGGTTTGGTTTATTTTATGCAAGTGGAAGGCCTGGCTTGCTTTCAATAAGTTCAAAAGAAAATGGCTCGCACCATGGCACATTGGTGGAGCAGATTCCTATGGTTTGCTTTGCTCCTCCCCCATTTTTCTCCCACTGATAACCTCAGTCTGGAAATTGCCATTTTAATTCTGGGAAGTTCTTCTGGACTCATCACTGCAAGTAGAGACCCAAGGGACTGATATGGCAAGGAGAAGCTACTTCTAGCTTTAATTGATGTGTCACTTCCCTCTTTTTCCGAGGCATACGAGTGACGGCTGAGTCACTCAGGTTCATGCATTGCTAAACTCATGTTTAGATTAGATTAGTCAGCAAGCTTCAGCTGCCAAAGGTAAAACTGCCTCCAGGTTACATTTGACTTTGTTGGCTCCAGATTCATGCAATTTGAGCCTTATGGATTGCAAATATGAAGAGGAATGTCTTTTCTTTAGCCCATGCTACCTTAGGCTTGAGGCAGCTGCCTGGCTTCTGTTATAACGAGAGTGAAAGTCAACATAACCAGTAGATGGCCGCAAAAATCCAAAATGTGATCTCTTTTCTGCCTTCTAGTGGTTATCTGAATTTAGTAGCTCAGTTTTTATTTTTCGTTTTACTTCTCAATTAAGCATAGATGTGTACCCCTTGCTCCTAACCAAGACAGCCTGCCCTGGTTAACAACAATTCAATCAATAGCAGTAACCATACAGTTTATACAGAGATACAGTAGCAAATATCATCATATAAAAAAAAAAAGTTAAATATTCAGTAAAGCTCATCCCCAGCAGTAAAAAAGCCATTTTTGTGACATTACCAAATCCAAGGGACAGGCCAAAGCATATGAATCTGTGTGGGGATATGGTCAGCCTGTCAATGCTGTCATTTAAAGTCAGGAACTATTTGGAAACAAATTGCTTAGTGGAATGCCTTTCCTATTCTAGATTGAAAGTATTGCTAGGTATTTTAGAGGAGGGCTTTCTGATGTTACCACGATCAGCAGAGGGTTATCTGAGCTGGGTCTTCTTTGTGATGCGAGCTTGACTCTTCAAATGCTCTTTCTTTCAGGAATTTTGGAGGTTCCGAATGTGGTATCTTTTAGATATCTGCTCATACTTTTGTTTTCACCTATTTTTTTTCTTTATTTATATTTTTTATTATTAATTTGCTGTTTGTTTTGTATTTTAATATTCGGATATGTCTCAATAGAACATCTATGACAATCTGAGAAAGAGAAAATCCATCTCTACCATTCTAAAGCATTTCTCTGGCTCTCCTGCTCGGCTACCAGATTCTGTAGCTTGGTCAAGCTTTGTCCCCATAGCAAGAACTTTCTCTTTTGCCAGATCTCCTCAAGTATGGATCTAACTTTCTGAAAAGCTGAAGGAAAGTGAGCCTTCTCTGCCCTTTCCATGTCCAAGCACTTTAGCCAACCTATTATTACCACTTGTAAATGGTAACACCAATCCATGATGCAAGAAATGTTGCAGCTGTTCTTTTATTTAAAACTCTCTTTCTTTAAAAACAGCAGCAACAACATATTTTTAGATGGCAATTCTGGGAATGCTTAACAAGGAACACATCTCTGTGATCATAAAATCCAGCAAAATATTGGAAGAACTTAGCCAGCACAGATCTTATAGCAGCACTGTTATGATTTACACAAGGCAGATACTTTTTTTGCGTTACTATATATACCACAGAAAGGGAAAATTAATGATGAGTAAGTATTCTGATGCATAGAAACAGACTAGAGAGCGGCAAAGGAAATAATATTTCACACTATATTTATACAGTGAAGAAAGTTTTTTAATGGAACAGATTAGGAGGATAAAATAACATACATCTGGACACTGGAATTTATTATATTAATACTATAAAAACATAGCCATCAATAGTTATCACTTTAAGAAGAAGGGAATTGACTAAAATCACAGAGGATGGGTTTAATTATGGCTACCTAGTGTTCTTAAGAGATGGAGTTACTAATGGCCTCCATAAATATCATAAATATAAATATGATAATAATATGTAAATAAAAGCCTAGGGAAATATGTAAATAGCCTAGAGAAGCAGAAATGTTGGCATCCCACATATATTGCTCCCACTATTATTCTAGATGATGTCATCAATTGCAGGTCAAATGCTATTGTTATGCAATACATGCATTTTATGATCAGAATATACCAAAGTAAAGCTCTGGGATTTCTGTGAGAATGTTTTCAAGACAAAAATTCTGTAAAATGAAGTTTAATTGGCAGGCAGTATATGTTTTGTTATCTATTCTTAGCAAGAACTACAAATTTACTATGTGTAATGAGATTGCTTTGTTTCAGAGAATTGTTTGAACTTGATGTGATTGTGCAAAAGAGGGTGATGTGTTAAAATTTTCTGGGAAAGAGATATATCTCTTTTGGGGCAATAGGAAGGTGGATTAATTTACCTGTCAATGGTGAAGAAGGAAAGGGGTATCAGAAATTAAATTTGTGAAATCAACATCATTACTTTTTAAACAGTATTCTTATTAATTGTATGTTTATGACTGCTTTATGTGCTTTTATCTGAAAATTCTAATGTGCTTGTACTTTGGGGAAAAATAATATTTAAATTAAGACATGTGATTTAAATACTCTTTTGATGATCTTCTAATATTCCTGTATCCAGCAAATGAAGCCATTTCACCAGCATAACTTCAGTGTCATAAAGATAATATGAGATGGAGATAAAAGAATCAATGAGAAAGAGTTAAAAAAACAATTGGCAAATATAAAGATCTTCTAGTAGAGATCAAGCAAATGTAAAAAGAAATGTAAGAAGAAAATAGTAGTGATGCTAATCTTAGTGTGCTTGGTACCATACAAAAAGATTTGAAAAAGCATTTAGACATGATAGGAATGGAGAGAATTTCAGCTCATCAATTACAAAATATGCATTAGTTGGAACAGTGCCTGTGTTACATTTAGGAGCACACGCACATAAAATCTATATTTGTTCAATTTCTAAAGTAAAACTCTGATTTTTCTGTTTTTTGTATAAAAATGGCTCTCAACCATCCAGCTATTTATTTCAGAATAGATGAGATGTCATCTGAATGTGGAGGACAATGACATCTATTCCTTCCTATGGTCAAATTCTTTTCTGGTCAAATAGCATATTGTGAGCACCTCTCCAGGATCAGCAGATCTTCTAAGATGGTATATTCCGGTTGTTGTCAGTTCTGAGGATTTTTAGGAAGTATTTGAGGATTTTCCCAATGACTTAATAGGCAGTTCTGATTTATATCTGGTTGTTACCTAGTATTAGAAGATGTCCAAATAAAATGGCTCCTGCAAGACTTGTTCCCAGCTGCCAAACACAAAATGGCTCTCTGGTTTTCAGAGATAAATGATAAAGGAACACAAGACTAAAACTGAATATGACCAACCTATGAAATGTGCCACTATCCCAAAGCAGTGATAAGAGAAGTGGAGCAGGTGTTGCTGTAGTTTTCTGCTGTGTAGTATCCAGAGATTCCTGTCTGCTGATTCCATTTAGGGAGTTCTTTTCAAGGAAAGACATGTGGGACATAATGCCTTGCTAAGTGTTGGATCAGATCCATGTCCCTTCTGCTTCTTTTGGATAGGCTACATTTGGGAATTGGATACTGCCTTTCCGAGGAAGAATGATTTGCCACCTGATCTGAAAGAGATAGAGGTTACAGGAGGGAATGACCAAAAAATCTAAATGGATGACGTATGCAGATGTTTTAACTTTTGTTGATGGAGAACCTAAATTAAAGTCAAGAGAAGAAATTGTAAGTAAAGTTTTCACATGTCATTGGTTTACTTATAATCTAATTTTTGAAAGGTTTAAGTTGGATAAAAAAAGTTACATTTTTGCTGGGGTTAGAACAAATTTTGTGTACTGGAGATGATCATGTAATTACAAAAATGTTTAAGATGCTTCTGAAACTGAATCTTGAAGATGAATATGTCAAGGAGTTTATGGTTAAATGGGCCAAAACCTTTGTTTTGTAATGTTATGTTAAAACAATGGAGCATGTGTGGTCCAATGGAGTAAAATTTAAATTATCATCTTAAAGAAAACTTGTATAAAATGATGGAGAGGTGGCTCTTATCCCTGACCGATTATCCAGGATGTACAATGGATCATGTAATAAATGCTGGAAGGTACGTTTACCATATATGGTAAACATGTAAAGAAGCTAAAAAATATTGGTTATATATAGCTGAAGTTATGCAAAAGATTTTTAAATGTAACATACTAATGAAACCTGCAGCTTTTCTTTTTGATATAACAGACAGTTTGAGAAACAATATGGAGAGTTGTTTTTATATGTGATATCTGCAGCAAGATTGATATATCCCAAAATGTGGAAGGAAGAGAGGGTTCCTCCAGTGGATGGCTGGTTTTTAAAACTCAATGATTTGACTGAGATGGCAAAGCTGACGGCCTCTCGAAGAGTAATAATTCAAAGAAGTTTTGGAATGTTTGGAAGCCGTCCCAGGACTTGGAAAAATTCACCAGAGGAATTTTTGTAGAAGGACTAGATGATTAAGAATTAAAATTAAAATGTATATAATTATAAGAAATATTGTACAAAATATGATTGGGAATATTAAATAATTTATAAATTGAATAATTAAGATATTGATATGGTAATGACTGGTTGATAGAAAGAGAATGTGTAATAGGTGTAAAACGTGAATAAACATTTATAGTTTGATAGAACAGAAATGTATATTACGGTTAAAATGAATTGTAATATAAGAATATAATATATAGTTAACATATTAATTACATCAGAATATAAGAGGGGAACATGTGTGTTGTGGAAAGATATCCATACAGAGTTAGGTCAGGAAAGTTACATGAGAGAGGGTTTGTTACCCCCTTTCCCCCCTTTTTTCCTTTTTCCCCTCTCCCCCCAATGGGAATTAGCTAAATAGGTTCCTAGAAGAAGAAGATAACATTAATCGTTTTCAGTCAGGATTCAGGTTCACTTATAGGAGACAACCTGTTCTTTAGGTTCAGAACAGCATCAGTTGTTATGGTGGATGACCTTCATCAGGACCTATATAAGGAAAGTCTATTGTATCTTCTTATGGCATTTGATACTAACCCTGTTACCTTTTCGGGTTGCCTGCAAGAACTGGGGTTGAAGATCCTGTTTTGTGATAATTCTACTGCTACCATATAAAATATTGTCATATATTTGGGGTTGAGCAAGATGAGCAATGGATCCCTTCCTTCTTTGTAAATGTTGGAACATTTCTATAGAGCTCCCTCTCTTGCACAAATAATTTCCAGTACGTGAAAAAGTGTGTTTGGGTTTAATGCCCAAATGGACATTGTCAGTCAATCTGTACCTGCTATATGGATCAACCTGCATTTCCCATTATATTCTGTAATGGTCATGCGGTCTGATAATTATGGAGGTTGTAATCCAACAATTCAGGCAGGTTTGAAGCTTGGGAAATTGTTTTATTTCATGAAGAATTTATAACAGTAGCTGCATAACTATACATAAACTATAATATAGTTTATATTATAAACTATATTATAGTTTATAATATATAATATATATATATATTATATTATATAAAACTATATAATATATAAGTATACATAAACTGCATAAAAATACCAGTATACTGTCTTCTTGTTGCCTTTTTCTGCTATTAATTCCTAAGATGTCTGTAACAGGCAGGCAGAATTTATTTTGGAGTGGATGGGAAGAATAGAAAGGACCCTTTGCTCATTCAACAGTTGATCTTGAAGCAACATCTATATTGTCTCCATGTATTTTCAGAGTTTGGGGTGCTGATTTTCCTGTGCAATCTTGCAATCAGGCAATCTTGCCTGATAATCTTCACTCGCAGTAGCTTTTCAGGGTCTCTTACAGAGGTTTTTCTCTTTCTATTTTTACCCAAGCTGATATCTTTAGAGAATAAAACTGTTTTTCTTCACCTTCTTTGAAATTCCTTGAAAATCCCCTCAACAATCTCATGTAATCCTTCCTGAAAATCTGCTTTAATCATCAAAACCTTGTTGTCTATTACAGCCTGACAAAGCACATTGGGTCTCAGAAATGTTTAAGGATTTAGCACATAGCCATTTGCAGAAAGGCAAATGAATTGTCAACAAGTTGCTTTTTAAATCTAGCTTAGGGCTGGATCAAGATTTCCTAGGTTCATAATTCCTGGTGAATTTATACTGAAGAATATTGTTTCTGTACTTATACACTGACACCTCATTCTGTTTCTATGTAATTGTTCTTGGAATGGAAATTTTTCAGTCTCATTCATGCATCTCCTCTTCCTCCTCCTCCTGTTAAACCCAAGATTACTGAGTTCCAGGACACTTTCCAGGTTAGTTTATCTGGTGTTGAAGTAGAATCACTGACCTAGAATTCAGAAGCTGTTTCTAAAACTTGCAGTTCACTGTTCCATCAATACCTTTTATTTATAGGAAAGCAAAATAAATGCAATATGTTCAATGTTTTATATACAAGCCGAGGGGAATTCTTAATCCTATAATCAGGTATGTATGTGTGTCTCGTCTCTGACCTGATGCAGTTTTTTGTTTATTAAGAGTACTGTGCAATATGAAGATCGAGCTGATTGAGCCTAAGGTACATTGACCTTGTCAGGATTTATTTTCATTTCACCAGATATCATCCAAACAAAGCAGTCTTCACGTGCTTTTGTAACTTTACCTGATTTTGATGATAATTCTTAAGGAGCTTGAGGCATCAGTCTCCACAGTTTTGAGACAATGTGACATACCCAGAATTGTCTCTGTTGGAAATTCAAGCTATTCTCAGATGAAAACTCAGACAGAGATTTGTGTACCCAGTTTGGGCAGAGATGAATTGAACTTAGTTGTAAGCTGCGGGTCATGTGAAGTAAGAAAAGACTTGTGTGATGGAGCTGCTCACAGTGCTGTTAACTCTTATTTCCTTTTCAGCGTGCTAACATTTCCTCTAGTTACTCTTAACTTTGGATATAGCACACAGACTCATGCTGCTGGGATCCATAGACATGCTTACCTCAAAAAATGGAGCAACTTTCCACATGTCTTGCTCTGCACTGAACGTCCTCTAACAGAAGATGCATGATTACAATAAGTTCCAATGCATTCCTAACCACTGTGCAAAATCCACAGGCCACCAATATCAGGGGAAAAGGCAACCTTTTCACTGCCTGAAAGAGCAGATGATCAGGCAGAATCATACCCAAAGGGGTAAAAGCCGATTGGTTTTTCGAGCTATCAGCACCTGTTTGATTGTGAGTCCAGCATATTAATCAAAAGCAACAATGTAGTTGGAAGTGTTATGTGCTGCATGTTATTCAGACACAGCTGTAGATTTTGGCATTTATGGCTGTGTAATCTGCATGTGATAAGTCATAATTCTGTGTCCCCATAAGGGTGAAAGGAGAAAAGGTGAGTTCTCTTCTCTACTACAGAGATAATTTACTTCTTTGGAGGAGACACAGGCATTGACTTCTGCTATGGATAGCAGGTCACCAGTAGCATATTCTGGAAACATATCCTCCACCCAAAGCCCCAGTTCACAAATACCTTTCCATTTGCCAAATTTAAGCCAGGAGGAGCAATGTGGAACCCATAAGAACTGTGCATTCATTCTCTATTTTTTGAATAATTTCAAATAGGAATCACACTCATATCTAAGGCAGCTTTTTAACTGGACAACAAAAAATACAGCAGGATCAGTGGTAGGAAGAGGGTGCTTTGCTCTCTATTCTCAGTAGGGCAAAACAGCACAACTCTGGATGCAGATCTTTACCAGACTCTGGAGGACCACAGGGTGTCATTCTCCAAAACACCAAGCATGAATAGCTTCTATCTTTCTTTTATTCATCCCTCAATTTGGCATGTACAAAAAGCACCTAAAAAGCAGAGGAAAAGGGGCTTGGACATTCTGCCTTGGGATGACCCTTTCAGCTGGACCAAAAAAAAAAAAAGACAAAGGAAGACATTTCCTGGGTGGTC
>JANHZU010005811.1:29810-42059 GCA_032468055.1 Acrochordus granulatus | reverse complement strand
GAAAATACAGGAAATTTATATGCAATATTCTAAAACAGGAAAAAGCAGAAAAAACAGTTTCCATAGGCTAAAATGGCAAGTATTTAATCCTGACTATTTCATACTAACTTTTTCCTGAAGAAGCCATTTTTTTCAGAAAATTGTGTTTTGTTTAAATTTTGTATACATATTTTGGCTTCCAATCATGCAGACATTTCTTCAATGTCTTGTCTCTAACAAGTTATGTAAGCTTGGCCACTGTCGCTAATTCAAACATCTTTAAAAG
This sequence comes from Acrochordus granulatus, assembly GCA_032468055.1. NCBI lineage: Eukaryota > Metazoa > Chordata > Lepidosauria > Squamata > Acrochordidae > Acrochordus > Acrochordus granulatus. The sequence goes on along the minus strand of JANHZU010005811.1, from coordinate 41,794 downwards.
CCATCCTTCCCTAGTAGGTATCACCGGCTCTTTCCAGTATCAGGCATAAAGAAGCCGAGCTGCAGGTAACATATATAACAATTAAGTACCATATGTTTTCTCCACGTTTTCATTAATACATTCCAAAAGAAAAATCTCAGGTCTAAATTGTAGCTCACTTTTCAAAACCTTCTATATTATATTTCAAATTTCAACCCAAAACTGTTTTGCATATTTACAAATCCACCAAAAGTGATAAAAAGACCATGTTTGTTCTTTGCATCTCCAGCATAAATTAGACAATCCTTTGTACTTCTTAGCCAATTTCTCCAGAGTTAGATGCCACCTGTCCATCATCTCATGGAAATTTTCTTTTAAATTATAATGTAAAGTAAATTTAAGTCCCTTCAGCCACACATTTTCCCATGCAACAATTAGTATACTATATTGAAATTTCTTTTCCCAATTTTCCATACAATTTTTATCTAATTCATTTTCTGTGTCAAGATTTAACAAAAGCATTTCATAAAATTCTAAGATATCATGAACAGATCAACAGTCTTGGTATTCTTGCATAAGCCGCCGAGTGTAGCTTTGAATTTGGCGGCATATAAATTTAATCAATAAATTTCAACTTTTTGTTAGTTAAAATGCCAGATCCTTATCCCACCTCAAATAATTAGGATCATGTAGCTAGTATGAAAAAACAAATGTCTATATTTAAAAGCAGAAGTGGGAGCAAAAAGTGGGGAGGAGAAAAGGTTCCTCTTTATATTTTATTTGTATCCTGCCTTTACAATTTTTAAAATAATTCAAGGAAATGATCATATTCAACGCACCTTCCTCCTCCTATTTTCCCCACAAAAGTCTGTGAGGTGAGTTGTGCTGAGAGAGTGACTGGCCCAAGGACACACAGATGGCTTTCATGGCTAAAGCAGGACTAGAATTCACAATTCCTGGTTTCTAGCTGGGGGAACACATTAGAATGGAAAGCAAGGCTGCAGTTTTCCTCATGGTATGCAGTTCCCTTTGTCCCTCCTCCTCCCAGCAAAGTGACAGACAGTTCCACAGGTCAGCCAAGAAGGAAGAATAGGAGAAGGAGGAAGAAAAGGAAACTTCATCAGGGCTTTCCTGAGGATTGTGAGGTGAGGGGAAGTGGTGGAAGCCTATACTATATGTAAAAAAGAATGACACACCAGGTCACTGGTTGTCTAATTACATATGGACAGCACAAGCTCCACCTTCTCCAAGTACAACAACAAGCACAGCATTTACATTCTACCAAGTATATTAAATCTAGAATAATGAACAATTATTTTGCTAAATAATTCTCAATTTTCCCAAAACCTCTCCCTTCTTTCTTATCTTAACATAATTGAATTTCTCAGAATCAACCTCCAACCCTTAATTTTCCATCCAAACAATCCTTTTTGCTTTAGAACCTTCTCAAACTCCACAAATGCTTAAAAATTATAGGTGGCAAAATAAGAAGAGAAAGGGAAAAGAACAAATGGGTACTTGAAGGTTTGTGGACTAAATATAAAAGTCCAACAAAAGTATGCTGAGATGGTCAAATCATACTGATAGAATGAATGAAGAATGAAATGGTCAAGAAGGAGAAGATAGAGAGAAAATCATAGCTAGAACTCCTTAATATAAAAGAGGCGAGAAATTTAAAGAACAAAGACAATGTATACATTGGCATATGGACATGGAAGCAAAGACATTTTGAAGAATATATTGGATTATTTGGTGCATACTGAATGTAGTTATATTTTCTATTCCTTTTCTTATCTCACATTCACTTACTGTTTCTTCTACCTTTTATGACCTTTCTATTACGTAGCTTATCTTAAGGGGATAGTGGGAGGAATATATACATATGAATAAATATGACCATGCTAGTCACTGATCATAATTAATAAATTTGATTTGATTTGAAAGTACCAGTACTAAACATCAAAGCAGCCTCACAACTGGCAAAAATAAGCATCACAGCTGCACAGTGCCATTACATTTTAGAACTCAATGGGCCATCTTGCTTTGTAAATCACTGCCACAATCTGCCTAATTTAAAATGAAGTTAAAGCACCATTCATAACTCTGTGGGGAATGGAAGGATTGTTGGTGTAAAATATCCACTTTTGGTTTTGGTTTTACATTCAAATTCCTCAGCAAACAAACTGGTTAAAACCATATTGCAAAAGACAACTTGACAAGTAGCCAGTAGTATATAAGTTGCAATATTTAACAGATAAGGGTACTTCTAATGACCTTATGCCTGCATCTGAGCAGGGCACAAAGCAAATTCTAATAAGAAGCTTGTGCCTGTGGCAAACGGGAATAAAACAAAATCAAGGTGGTGACCATTACCATGTGATTGAAATCCCATTCCTTGTTATGTATGCCATATGAGAAGGAGCAGACCTTTGAACATGCAGTCATGGCCATTTTTGACAACCCTCAACAATTAATCAGTCAATGAAAGCTAATCTTGGAGCATCTGTAGCCCAGGAAAACTGTGAAGAGTTTTACGATCCTTACCCTCCTCATACTTAGTTCTTAAAAAGAGTAAACCAAAGGCCTCATTGATTTCCAGCCTCATTGATTTCAGTAATTAAATGGATTCAGGAAATTCTCTCTTGTCAATGAATTAGCTCAAACCATCCTTGCAATCAAGTTAACTCTCGGAGAAGGAGAAAATTAGATGTATTGACTAATATCACATGGATGCTATAAAGAAGAAAAAAGGAGATCTTTTCAAAATGAGGGAATATTCATTCACCAAGAAACCTCATTACTTTACTAAACATCTTTAGTGGATTTCACTTGATTCTAAGCACTTTCAATATTATGCCAACTTAACCTTTTAAAAGGGCTTTTATTGATAGTATAATAGTATCAAGCCATTCTTGCTTCCTGGGAGTTAGAGAAAAAGGAAGGGGGAAAATTAAATTACTTAACTTAGTGGTCTTAATTATCAGGAATAATTACTTCCACTCAATTCTCAAACACAAACTCTCTTGAGAATGAAACATTTTCACTGGGGGAGTGAGCAAGGGGCTAGTCCAGAGGAACCTGTTTGTAACTTATTTAGAGGCTTCTAATTAACCCACTGAGTATATAATGCAATCAAAGCTTCTCTGTTTGACTAAATTATTAAAAGCTATTAAAGGAAAGCATGTGTGTGCCAACTGATGTGGTTGGAAAAACTGTGTGTATCCAATATCCCCAAAGACCAGTCTACTTCTGAAAGAAAAATGAACCATGCAACGCTTTGCAGGTAAAGCCTACATGAAGAATGAGTTGTGCACAATATTCTAGAGAATACACATGAAATGAATTTCTTATGCCCTCAATCCATAAAGACTTGAGCATTCATCACTTATAAATGTATCAGCCAAGATGGCAGCTGTCAGGATTACATTGAGCTAAATTTACAGTTACAATCAACAAGGAACACTATTTATTATAAACCACCTATGCTGATCTTGTGCCTGTACAACTTTCTAATACCAAATTGCTTGGCTGTTTTAAGGATGTATCCCATAGTATAAGACCCATATACAAAAGTGACAGCCAGAGACTGAAATATCTGCTTTTTTAAATTCTTAACAGAAATAATGCATTTAACTTGCCTTCCTAAGCATATCAGATGACTGAAATATTTTATTGTATAACACTTTTCCTTTAAATATATTGTCCTTGAAATGTAATATTGTATATGTACAAAACTATTGCCATGATTTTTTTAAGTTGATGTGGAAAATGAAGTGAAATGAAATGGAAAATAAATGAATTTAGTTGTTCTATAAAGAAATAACTACTAAGATTAACTAAGCATTAGTTGTTAATATGTTATATTTTCCTGTACACTCCAGAATAATATAACACTCCAGAATCAAATCTCAGAAAATATATACGGTACTTGTTAGCTTAATTCAAAACCTTGAAGAAAATGCTTTCACAAGTTAAAAAAGATTTTCATGTGCATATTTGGTGAATTAATCTTCTATTAAACCAGTGAGAGACAAAGGTAGCAGTTTTGAAATGGGACCAGATCCACCAGCACAGGTGACCATAAAAAAGAAGAACCTCAGAATCCCACAGGGGGTTTCATGGAAGGAAATAACAGCAAGTAATTGGATATGGCATATCTCGTATATCTCTGCGACTCCCATGCATTCTTCTTGACCCACACTGCTCCCTGCATGCCCTATTTGATCCACATGGCACTTCTTGGACACATTCATGACACCAATTCATCTTGACTTGCACCTCCTCCCCATATAGCCAACCCACACAGCACCTCTTGAACATCCCTGGGCACCCTCCCTGATCTATGAAGCCCACTCATGTGCCCTCCTCGACCCATGCGGCACATCTGTTACATACCCAAACACCCTTCCCAATTCACGTGGCACTTCTCATTCATCCTTGTGTACTATTCTTGATCCATATCCCTTTGCTCCTTCCTAAAGTGCATCAAAGTGAAACCCTAAAAGCCAGAGCAAACTTTCATCCCAGCTTCTTTCAAGCCTTCTACTGAAACTTCTTCCTCTTCTGCAGCTTTGTTGGCCAGATTAAGAGCTGTCTTTTTTTCCCATTGATTGACATAAAGAAGGTATCTTGGAAAGGATGTATACAATGAATCAGCACTTTATTGTGGCCAAACCCTACAGCCCCTACCCCAAAATCCTCATACTTTCTACCTTTCATAGACATAAATACTAAAGTACATGAGTATATTCGTTAAAAAACTTCCCCCCACTAACCAAGGCTGTGCAGCACAAAGCTTCCACTGCACCTGCCAGTCTTTTGTTTAGACAGAAAAGAGAAGTGGCAAGCACACATCTGGGGGGGAGGTCTGAAAGTAAAAGGGAATGAACAATCTATAAGTGATCGAATTTTCAGCAGAACAATGAGTCAGAATAAAAGCTCATAAGACTAGGTCACAAGAAACCATACCCATACTACAGAGACACAATGAGAAATAGTTGCAAGTATATGAATGGGATAGTTACACACCTTTCCCAGTGGGGTCTAATCTATTCACAACACTGTATAGGTTTTTAATATCCCACTCCAGCTCCTCTAATGCTGGCAAAGCTAGATGACATATGCCAGCAAAAGAATATGAGCAGTTTTGTCACAGACAGAGGTGACTAAGATCCAAACACACCAAGGGTTCTTCTGCCATCACTGACTAAGAAGCATTCATACAAGAAGACCACTTAATTGCTCTGGTATTGTATTCTTTTTCTTCTAAATTATTTCATAAAAAAAACCAAACCCTTCCTTGGTCACCCAAATTTCTGTGCCCAGGTCTTCCTCAGATACTGAACCAGATTCCTTCAGTAGAAGGAAACACTGTTTGCACATTTTGTGTCTGCATACATTTAATGAGAACAAAATGCTTCAAATATTTATTAGCTGATCCATGTACAGCAGCCAGCAAGATATAATCATTTTCATGCAAATGAATGCCTCCTCTTCAATATCTCAGAGTTAGAGCTGTTCTATTTTGCTAAACCTGTACACTCCACCTTAATCATAAGCAAGGGCTGAGGAAAAAATCATACCTCTACTCCTACAGGAAGCTAAACATGAGAACACACAGATGCACACGTATATACACATATATTAGAAAACCAAGGCTAGTCAGAAAATGTGGCACTATATCTCCCAGCAGCTTTCTTCCATTGAACATCGCTTGTTTTCTGTTTACTAAATTGAAGAAAAATCATCCTGGGCCAGACTGACAAGAGATCTTGAATTACAAATTAATTTAGCCTGTAATGTTATTTCATGTGGGATATTCTTTAACAGCTATTGTTATAGGACTGTTTGGGGATCTGCAAGCCTTGTTGCAGCCAGGACAAAAAGAAAGTGATTCATTGGTTTTAATTAATTTACTAAGAACATATGAGAGGCAAAACTGTAGCTTTTGCTCAAGGCAGATAGACCAGACCATTCATGACAAGCAAGGACCCACAATGGGGAAAAGTAGTCACATTGATGGCAGAAAATTATAATGCATGTATTGGCCTAAAATTCCATATGTCACAGAGCTCATGGTGCCAATTATCTATGAGCACTGCAGGAAACTTCTTCAAAGCATCACTTTCTTTTCTCTCTCTCTTTCTCTTATTTTTTAGTCATCACTTTCTGATATTTGCTACTGTGGTAGAAGTTTCAGGGAAAGAAGAAATATTTAGTGTTTTCCTGGCAACACATTATAATTCAGTTAAAAAATATCCCTGAGATTCTGCCTCATTTCATATGATACCTTTCTTCAGGCATTGCAGAATGATGTACAGTATACAAGCAATCAAACGGATAAGTAATATATGTATATCTCTGGCATCTTCCAATAGTGCCTTTTAATGCTCAGGTGAGGATGCTAGGTGTCTGCCAGAGGATGTTCTGTTATTTCTGGAGTTCCTCTGTAAAATTTAGAACCCTGATTTTCAAAGGGTTGCAATCAACATTTCCCAGCCTAAGTGGACTCCAACTCTGTATCAGTAGCAACATGGTGATGTTGAGTATTGAGACTGTGGTCTGCACATATGGTTGGCTCCAAGGTTAGGAAAGGCTTTTAAATCATGAAGGAATAAAGAAGGCTGCAGACGGTTGGTCTTAATGTGCGCACCAGGGATATATATCACTGAGGAGGTGGAGATGAAACCAGAAGACTGTGAGTTTGAGTTCCACCTTAGCCATGAAAACCAGTTGGGTGACCTAAAGCCAGTCATACCCTCTCTCAACCCAATCTACCTCACAGGGTTTTTGTTTTAGGGAAAATAGGAGGGGAAAGAGTATTAGATATAGTCACCACTTTGAGTTGTTTCTAAAAATAATAAAAGCAGGATATAAATAATAAATTGAATCTGGGCACATCTGCTTATGAACAATGTCTTTGTTGATTTAGAATTCTTTTCTTTATTCAAATTTTAGGCTTTCAGAAAAATTTTCTCTTTTCTTTTCCTGGAATATTCTGATTTTTTTTTAATGATGAGCGTTTTGATAGTAGGACCCAAATTATTTGGCAACATCAATAGCCCTACATATAGGTATTGATTTTACAATCAGCACTTGCCCATTCATCCATTTTGATGGATAACTGCAAAAGAGCAGATGCCTTAGCTCCTACATGAAAACATCTAAAAATGTACACTGGAACCTAATGCATATTATGCACTGATCAAAGCCAATTTATCTGTTCATAGAGTGGCATAGATCTCCTGGACAACTATTTGGAGCACCATTGCTCTCTGCCTGTTAAGTAAGGATGGTTGGAACCAATTAAATAATAAGGGAAGCTGTCCTCTTTGAGACCTTCACAGGCCTTTCTTGCAGTTTCTACACCACATTTTAAATGATTAAGATATCTCTAACCCTTTTTCTTGTGAAGTAGAAAACTATTCTAGCCAGTTGATCAGAACATCTTTATAAAATGATGTTCTAGAAAGTAATTTGATGGTGCATTAGTGTAGAAGAAACAAAGAGTTCCCTAGGAGTAACAGAAGCAAAGTTCTGTTCAGTTTGAGTGCCTCTCCCCCAAAACACATTTACCTCTGTTTTCTGTTTTTTCTGCCTGCCCCATTTTCTCCTCTCCAAGGACCCAGTCAAGGGAAAGAAAACCAGCCAGCAATAATATAGATGCTTCAGTAGTCCAGTCCAACTCATTAGAAGTCAATACTGTACCAATCAGCAAAAACGTATAAACATATTCTAATATGTGTCCAGCATTTGATTTTTAATTTAAATAGGTACAAAATAAATTGTTAAATCTTAAATCCAGGTTACATTAAGGTTGGTGAAGCTCCCCAGTGTACATCTTCCACTTTCATCCTACTCTCCACCATGAGTAAATATTTGCTCCTATAATGCTGTTTTTGGAAGAGCACTAGATCATGTTCACTTTAACATGCTCAGAATTGAAGTTAAATAATGAACAACATTTTGAACTTCAACTAGAACAAATAGTTTTAGACATATTTTTAAAGAAATATCACCCTAATCTATTGACATTGTTTCCACTACAAAGCAAAGAACTCAGGTTCTTTTGCAGTTCTTGAAAAGATTATGATCACTTTAAAAGGAACAACAACTTGTCAGTCTTCCTGACTGTGTAATAAGGCCTGATTTTTCTGGCTTTCATTTTCTTACTATATAACCCAGAAAGTATCAGAAAATGGAAAAGAAGGGAGGGTGGAAATGAGTCAGTAGCAAAATGAACAAATATTGGATCTTGAAAGGTTACATTTACAAATGAACTGTTACTGATAAACTCTGTTCCACTGTCAGCATACAAAATGCAGACATAAACATGTAACACAAATACAAGGGAAGTCAAGCTTATAGACTAAATCTGCAGATGAAATTTATTAAAGGCCTTAGCTGGTGACATTTCTAAATCATATTCTTATGCCACATTGGGAGTTGCTCCTGCTGCTATTTTCTATCAAAAGAAACGATTCATAAAGTGATTATTTGTTCATACAATGTTTGAAGATACAAATACTTGAAGTCATTTGAGAGGTTACTCTAGACAAAAACAAAGAAACAGCAAATACCTGGATTATGCATTTATTAATTGCAAACAAAAGGAAGAGTCCCTTCAGAATCTTCTGAATTACCTAGAAATGCACACATCCAGATGTTTCCAATTCCAAATATAATAGAAACAACTTCTTCTGGATTTGGATAGGCTGTATATATCCTAAAGACTTTTATGACCTCATTTGTCCTTATTTCATGAGTTCTCAAACAATATGACTGGTTCTGCAATTATTTCTGCTAATTACTTCAATAGTTTGGGATGTAGTCCATTTAACCCTGCAGACTCATATTATTTTACATTAGCTAACTTACCTCTTTCTTTCCTTTCAACTTTTTTTTTCCAAATTAAGCATTTGCCTCAAACTATATTTTCATTTTAACTCATGTAGCATTATATTTTTGAACTGTGGAAAATACTAGATAACCATATTCTATTCAACCCATTGAGTAAGGGTATCCATACTTTATCAGGAGTTGCTGAATACAGTTTCCAGCAATTTCATATCAATAATAAGGTTGCTGTAAGGTGAAATTGAGCATCATGTAAAAAGCCACAAATTCCACATTCCATTTGCATAGGAGTTGACAACTCAAATTTGTCAAGTATTTGCATTAAAAAGTATGAAACTTAGTCATTTTACTAGGCAACTGCTAGTACAAAATAAATATTTCTAATAGAAAAATGAGCTACTGAAATAAGAAAAAGTAAAACAAAAAATATCAGAAGGAATTTTTGATAGCTCATTTTTTCTTTCTTTTCGGTAGTTTCTAGCTACTAATCGATAATTAAGTATTTGTACTCTTATTGAAATATTGAATATTGTTCCTTATATTAGATGACAGCAAACAGAACTTTTGCTCTGTTCTTCCTTTGTTACCACCATAGTTATAGACTGGACTTTTGCTGCCCACATACAATGTGTTAAAGGTCTAGGCTGATCAGAATCAGTTTCATAAAAACATTTAGTTTAGTGATATGCCATTTCAGGGTGTCATTGCCACAACAACAACAAGAGCATATTGTAAGCTCAGGCCTATTAGATTTTTTAATGACCAGATATGAACTATTAAAAATGTCCCACTATATATAAAGTAAGAGGTAATCTTCAGTATAAGTAATATATCTACTTACATTTTGAAGTTAAATACAAATAAAATAAAGCTTTATTTAATCTTACTGTAAGTAGAGCAGAGAAATAATATGTAGTTATTTTTCAGCTCTTGTTTGAAAAAAACATAAAAAAGACCAAAACAGGAAAAATACTCAGAACAGAAAAAAATAGAATATGAAGGAGAGAGAAATGTTTATTCTGACTCATTTAGAAAAGAAGAAAGTTCTATTTTGTGTTGTTTTATTTGCTCTGCAATATTCTGCAGAGAAGCAGCATACACAGTTTTCTAAGCAAGTGAAGGAATCATCAAATAATTTGTTTTTTCATATCCATTTCACACTCATTTGCTAACTTGCACATATCCACATGTACAAATAGTCATTGGAATGTAAAACTTTTTCTGAAGAGTTGCATACACAACAGAGCAATGGATGCACTATGTTTCATTGAACTGGGAAATACCTATTTCTAGAAAAGGAATTATTATGTAAATCTAAAGAACAAGCATGCAAAGTAGCAGAATGTACTGAAGAATAGATTAAAACCTCTAATGGTGTTGGAAGGAAGAGCTATAAATGCCCAGGATTCATGGGATGAGAGCATTGGTGCCTTACACAACCAGTACTTTGATGCTTGCCACAACCAACTGAAAGGGATGTTTCTGGCTCTCTTTCTCTCTCTCAGTGTATTAACAAGAGCCAAAATTATTTCAAAAATTACTTCATCAACTTGCTTAGAAAAGCAATGAATTGATTGATACTTTCCACATTAATCTACTCTGAATAATTCTGAAAATATTTCCTGCCTATTGTAAAAATCTCTGCTATCTCCTCAGCCTAAGGTCTGTAGCTTGAGAATAGGCCAGAAAACTAGAGTTTTAATTTTTACCTCAGTGTTTTTATTTACTGATTCACCAGTTAGCAGTTGCATAACCAAAGAATAAATATTAATTTATGATTTTCTACAGATATCAGAAGATAGTTTAAGACATCTGACCTCTGTCTTCAAGATATTGATCCATTCTTTATGAAAATAAGCTAAAATATTATACATGACTTTGTGCACATTTACCAGAAACAGATTTTCTAGCTTTTGTTTCTTGGGTGTGCATATTTGTGTTTTTTGTTAGCCGCCAAGAGTCTTCGGATTTCGGTGGCATAGAAATTTAATAAATAAATACATATAAAATTAAAGCCTATATGGCTGCAAATAATAACAATGGTATTTTAAAAAATCCTTTTTCTGAGTTTTGAAATAGTTGCATGGCAAATAGTAATGCATGTTGTGCATCAGTTACACTCTTTCCTGGACTAAAAAGAGCCAGTTCTGATCCAATTTACTCCCCATTTTGACTATTGAAATGCGCTGTACATGGGGCTGTCCTTGAAAAGTATCCAGAAGCTTCAATTGGTTTGAAATACAGTGGCCATATGGTTTTTGTAAGCCTAGACTTACACATAAGTGACCTCTCTTGTGGGAGTTGTATTGGCTGTGATTTGCTTCCAGGTCCATTTCAAGGTGCTGGTTGACACCTTCAAAGCCCTACAAGGCTTGGGACCAGATTATTTGAAGGACAACCTTTTCCTGATTGTACCTATCCAATCCACTAGAGTGGGGAGGCAGGGAATATTGCAGGTCCCCTGTCCTAAGAAAGTCCATCTAGCAGAACCAAGAAGAAGGATCTTCTCTGTAATGGTGCCCTCACTGTGGAACATCATCTCTGCAGAGATAAGACTCGCCCTCTCTTTGACATTCTTTCACAAGGCCCTGAAGACCTGGTTTTGTCAATGGCCCTGGGGATCCCAGAGTGAAATGAAGCCTATCAAGTGACTGATCTGACTGTTGTCACCAGGGGGTTGAGGATTATTGGGATTTTGTATTAGGATTTTTCTTTTTGTAAGTCACTCAAGAGTGAGTTGGGTGGCCATATAAATTTTATTAAATAAATAAATTCAGAAAGAATAGTCTCTTGGAATGGACATGCAGAAAACAAACTCTATAACTATTTTGGTTTATAGTTAGCTATTAAGCAATATAGAGCCTTTGTCAGGAAAAGCAGACAAATATTAATTATTATATCCACACATTTCTGCATCCTCCATTTCTTTATGACTTTTCACATTTTAATGAAATGGTTTCTGAAAAAAAATGTAAAAGATTAATCATATTCCCTTTATAATGATTATGTATTAGAATATTGAAGGCTGTGCATTTGTTTCCATAATTCACTTCTTTGTTGTTGTTCAGTCGTGCAGTCGTGTCCGACTCTTCACAACCCCATGGACTGCATTACGCCAGGTCCCCCTGTCTTGCACTGCCTCCCGGAGT
>JANHZU010005811.1:16772-29710 GCA_032468055.1 Acrochordus granulatus | reverse complement strand
GTCCAGTATGGTTGAACCTCTGGCAGAGCTCTCATCTTCATTCGAGCACACAAGCCCCCCAACCACAGCAAGGTGGTACCTCACTGGGGGGATTCACTTCTTAGTAAAAGGCTTAACATGCAAAACAAGAAGGGAAAAAAATGGGTTGTTTGCGTTCAGGCACCTGAAAATGAGTTTATAGTGTTCCTATCTTAATAATGAATGAGTTGTATTCTAGTCAGACTATGGTAGCACTGGATCCCTTGAGTGATAAATCAAAGAACGACAAGGGGCCTGCTAGCTAGCGTCACAAGGCTGATATGCAGCTTTATGAGAAAGGATTTAGGCTCCCAGAAGGATAAATCCATATAAATCTTGGAGGTTTTGAAGTTGTAGCACTTGGCAGTGCCAAGTGAAGACCCTGTAATAACTCAGGCCCTCCATGTCATACAGTCTAGTGCCAGTACATGGATTTACAGACCAGTATAAGCCATCATAATATTTGTTTATATTTCTGTAATAATAAATTACATTAAAAATTATGTCATTCACCAATTTTGTATCATATACTAAATGTCATTCTGATGGGAAGTGCTAATAAACACAGGAAACTGGAAAATTGGCTCAGAATGAAGCACTTTTCTGCTATTTTGGCTCCAAATAAAACTCTTGGGGTATATATAATAGAAAACATGATGTGTATGTTAGCTTTGGCAAGGTCAGGAATAAACAGCCTGAATACAAACTAATCCATAACCATTACAGGTGGAAACTATTCCTTCTGCCCTAAAAAGAAATCTTCAAGCCCACTAGAGTGCGCAGACTGTGCATTGTGCAGAAAAAGGAGACAGAATTTGAGCCTTTCATACATGGTAAGCACTGAAAATCTTTCAAAACATTTGTTTTGTCATTTATTTTTCTCATAATAAAACAAAAACAACTTATAAGTTATTTGCATCTTAAATTCCTGCACTTTTAATTTTTGTGTTTGACAAGAGAAGTCTCAGGCTTTAGGATACTGGCCCTGTTTGGTGCCTGGCCCTATGGATTACTGTACAGAAAGGAAAGGAAACAGCCAAAGTATGTGATTAACTGATTTGTTAATCAGTTAATCACTTAATGATTATAATATAAGATCACTACTAGCTGATTTCACAGTGTCTAGGATGGTGAAGATAGCTTGTGGAGAGAGAGAAAGTGGGAGAGGGAGAGGGAGGAAACATAATTTTACTATGTGGTGTGATAATGGGAAAGAATATTGCATCTGGGAATTTGAAGAAAAAGGGCATAAACATGGGGTGCATAGAAGGAAATAAGTTATAGCTCTGAACAAAATAGGGTTGCAGAAAGAAAGAATCAAAGCCTGCTAAGCATGGTTGATGCAAAATTATTCAAAAATTTGGTGTAAAAACAATTAGCACAGCTGTTTATCTGCAAACCATTTACAAACAAAAGGTGAAGATAATACCATGCATGTATTATGGAATGGGAGCTAACCTGGTTTGCTGCACTTTAAGGTATTTAGATTCAAGTCTTATGCATGAATCCCAAAAGAAAGGATTAAATTAAACTGCAGAACCTAATTAGGCATAATGCTGAGTTATCAAACAGGAACAAAAGGCTGAAAGGTTGTGGACTTGAGAACTGAAAAAATAAAAACATACACTGTTATTCATCTTAATGGAGAAAAAGAAAAGTTATACAATATCAAGATACTGATGCAAACCAGCTTAGTTTTATTTTGACACCTGTATCTACCCAGAAAACTCAGAAAAAAACAAAAAATGATGTTAATAATAATGATGATGATGACATTGTACAGTCAGAACAGTTACTGAAAATGAATCTGAAGAATCTGAAACAGCATCAACTTCAAAAGGAGGTGCTGACACACAAACAGAAGTAGATTTAGAGTTAAGAAAATCTCAAAGATCAAACAAAGGTACTGCAGAGAGACTATGATGCACAGTTACAGCAAGTATTGTGCCTGATTCCAATGCATGAAAATAAAGAGACTGCCAGCAGCTGAAATTGAAGGAGACGGCACAGGAGGAAATGGAACCCTTTAATAAAAACAAAACAGGGATTCTAACATAACATTATAAGGGCAAGAAGGCCCTTTTGAGTTTTCAAAACAAATATTAATGTTCATGGAAATGTGCAATGCCATTAATGTAGGTTAGAAGCAAAGGGCAATCCACAAAAATAGGCAAGGATTGTGACAATTTTCATCAATAGTTAACATGCAAGTATCAGAGTTTTGCTACATACAACAGCATTTGGAAAATTGCATGTGGAGCACTGAGATATCAAGACAGCACTTCTGCATGGTGATCTGCAAGACAAGATTTACATCATGTTTTGAAAAGCCAGGGGAAAAAATAAGGGTGTAAATTGCAAAAATCCATATATGAGCTAAAGCAAGCAGCCAAAGCACAGACTGATTAAATTAAATTAAATCTTGCAAATCAAAATTTAATTGTTGAACAAGTAAATGCTGACCCAGGCTTACATACAGTTGTAAAAAAAAAGAAAAGACCCCTGTACATTTTTATAAGGTTGATGATTTAATTGTATGTGCAGAGGACAAAAGAGATGACTTTGGAGATACTAAGCAATTTAAATAAAGAAGTTGAATAAAACATCTTGGAGATATTAGCCATTATCTTGGATTTGAAAGAAAAAGGACAAAAGTGGAGACAACTTGCGTGGCTGCAGAAATTAACACATGCCTTTAAAAGAACCCATCCTTTTTTCATTAGTGGAGGACAATGCATAAGAACTGCAGACACAAAGCAGTCCTGATCCAATATGAAACACTTAAATATTAAGCTTCACTATGTGAAGAAAATATACCTCACCACCAGCAAAAGAGCAAATAAAACTGAAGTATTGTACGGCCCAAATGATGCAGATATGCTTACTAAGGCACCACTCAGGGATCATATACTCAGGCATTGGGACTTGGAGCATGAAACTTTGCATGGTAGTACACCCATAACACTGCAGTTTGGTGCACAGAACTGATAAGAAGAAGAAGATTTGATACAGCATTCCTATCCACCAATTTTTTTCTTTAATGTGCAGAATAAAGGAAGGATCTTCTGGCATCCTACTTTTCACCTTCATTCTGCTGCTGTGAAAAGCAAAAAGGATTCAAAGGCCACTTTGGGACCGTCCATGCTAATTGCACATGGTATTGTTTCTGTTATGCACTTTTCAATAAAGACAGAGATAGTATATACCATCCGTATAGATAATGCTAATTCTTGCCTATTCATCTCACATTGTCTCCTTTTTACTTGCATTTTATCCCATTTTTGCCAATTGATGTTTTTGATGTTTGCTAGTATTTAATAAATAAACATCAAGCTATATCTTTTGCTAGATGAACTAGGTGGAATGCATGCTGGCACTGTTTTGGTTCTAAAGATTGACCAGAAATGTGTTGGGTGCAAACTAGACTGGAAATTTTACAACATTACATAATTATGTTTTCCATTTTGGTGAATCTAGGATTATTCTGTAAAGGTGGTAATGCATATAAGATTGTTCAGTAAGTTCAGACTTTCTCATATATAGTGCAAATGCAATTAATTTATTTCATCCTCAAATTTCTAACAATAGTAGATTTATTTTAAAACAGATATTTGCCAGAATTCAGTGGCATTTTGACCAAATCAGGTAGTCCTTGGCTAATAATAATTTGAAACTTAAGCCGTTAGTTGTGATTGTAAGTCAAAGAACTATAGGACCAGATGCGATTCTTCAACTATTTTTATGGCACTTATTAAGTGAATCATGCAGTCATAAGTCCAAATCTACTCTCCCAATTGGGTGTTCTTTTGGAAGATGACAAAAATGAAGAAAATAAGTCACATGGTGCAACCAGTCATAAATGCAAGACAGTTGCCAAGCACCTGTCTTGCATTTATGACTGAAATGTAATCACACCAGCACAATTTTATGACCGTCATAACTTCAAACTTATTAAACAATTGGTTGTAATTGAGGGCTAACTGTAATCTATATGTACTAATTTCAATTATCTCAAAGTAATCTGTCATATTTTCTTAAGAGGTATTTTAAATAAGTCACTGGAATTATAAATAGATATTAAGATTTAATCATTTCTTCATGTCTCTCAATTTTAAAAATGTAATACTCATTTTTATGAATCCAGTTTATATGAGCTGCACATCCAATTTAAAATAGGAAGACCCTAATCAGAATGACTAACTTTTCACAATGATATCAGTGGGATCCAAGAAGCCAATCTGTTTTGTTTTCCATAGATAGCTAGCTTTGTTTTCAGAATGTTTATATACTTGGTAAAGCCCCTATGGGAATTTGCTTTCCACTTTTTTCCTACAAATGCACAAAATGCACTTGGGAAGTTTGGGGGGAAAGTTTTAAGAAAACTAGGGGGCTCAGAGAAAATTTTTCAGGGGAAGAGAGCAGGAGAAACCCCTGTTACATGATCAGATTTCTACTTGTATAAAATAAAAGTTATTTAATGACAGAAAATATTAAACATGATTTATGTTAACATGATTCAACTTATGAAACAAGTAAAAATATCATTCAGAAACAGCATTCCACAACTGGGCAGGCAGTTTGCTGCTAGAGCACCCAATATCATATGAGTATGCAGCAGCTCTGTAAATTTTTCAATTTCTGGATAAAGATTCTAAGATATCTACCAATAATTTGGGAATGTGACATCATTTTAATTGCTCCAGCTATATTAGTCTTACATTCTTTTGGTATTTGTAAAAAGTTATCACTGGGCCTAATATATGATTTATGTTTCTGTAGTTTTAATTTGAAAAGAAATACTCTTGTTGCTGCTATTATTATTTGCCTTCAGAGAAAAGGGACTGAATAGATGGAACTTAAACTTTGTAAATGAGGCAAATGTTACAGAAAATAGATGGTTTCCTGAACCTAGAAAAGATCAGTTACCAGAAAGCATCCTAAATTAATCTACATGCCATAAGTCCTTTGTTTATGCAGGTGTGTTCATGTGTGTGTTTGTGTGCACACATGCAGAAAGATCTCTCTGAGAGAGATAAAATTGCTCATTATTTATCTACTATGTTATGTGTTGTAGTTAATATATTAATAATTTAGGTTCTATATAACGAAGTGCTCTAATTTCTACTAGTGCTTTGATTTCTACCAGTTGTTTTACATTAACTTGAATTGTACAATGGAAATTCTGGGTTCTCGGTATCCTCAATCATGCGTAGAGGCAAATGCTTCCTTCCAGATCTCCTCATTTGATCACGAGGTGTGAGGATAAACAAATGGGAAATGAATACAGGAGGACACAGAAGACACAACCTCCAAGATACTTGATGATATAGCTATGGGGATATATGGGGATATTTTGTCTCTTTAGGCTAGGTGTTGTTAAGAACACTGTTTCTGCAAAACATCAGACATTTCTTTTGATGCCTACCATATTATAGCAAATGCCAAAGTGAATGGGGAGAGAGAGATCAAAGAAGAGTAATTTGTTACTTGCAGTTTTAGCATTAGTCTTAAAAGCTTACCCCAATAATTCATGGTTTCTATTCTGAGATGTAGGTGGCACCTTTGCTTTTTTTTTTGGTTCTTAGGATTGGGGCAGGTGGTATGGTATCAGAATGCATGAATATGTTGATATAATAATTACAATAAAATTTGTTAATATTAAATTGTGGGAATTTGAAATAGGTGACTTTGAGAGACTAGAGCAGAGTCCAAAGGTAGATAAGTGAGCAGATCAATTTAGTCCTATTCTTCCATAGCTAACAGTCCTTATAAAAAGGGATGATCATCTTGACCTCACCCAAACTCTCAACAATTTGGCAATGGCATTCTTAAAACCTTAAACTCCAAGGAGGATTATAGTTTGGTCTGAGATCAACAGAGGAAGCAACTGACTAAGATATCTCAGTAAGTAGGAAGGTCACTGCAATCTGGTAATGCCAAGAAACTATCATATTGCTAAGTGCATGTGATAAATAGAGACTGAGATTCAGTGTATGTTTTGGGGACATCTGTTTTAAGTTTTAATTAATTTTCTGCCAGGATTTAAAGGAATTGATTAAATCCTAAAACACATTTTAAAACCTACATTAGTATTTTCTGTTGGTGTTTGGTCTTATTATTTTTCCATTCCCTTTTTATTTTAATAGTGCCAAAACTTTGTTCTGGTAATAAAATGCCCAATTAATCAAGCACTGAACTGAGAGTGTTATTTTGAAATATCCATCAATTGAAATGTACAGTAACTCAGAGAACTGCATTGCAACAAAACAAAGAACTGACCTCTATAATCCTATTTTGTTTCCAAGAATGCTCTTGAGTTCCACATTGATTAGTAGATATTTGTGTGTATGGGGGAATGGGCATTAATGGATGATGGCTTCAATTGATCTGGTACCTTTCTTGTACACTTAAACATCTGCCCAGAAAAATTACATCAGAAATGACAAAACTGGTGGTTAAACGTGATGATTTTATTTATTTATTTATTAAATTTATATGCCACCGAAATCCAAAGACTTGGGGGGGTTAAAGCAGTTTTTTAAAAAAAAAAAAACTTGGCAACTTTCAGCTGTATTTAAAAAGATGTGTTAAGATTTAAGTGTGTTGTTTGGAGAATTCTAGAGGTTAAAGCCCACACATTTTAAAGTTGCCAAGTTTTAAAAACACATGTTTAGGGAATGTAACAAGGAGCAAGCTCAGCAATTTACCTTCTGGCAAGCTTATGCTTTTTTTTTTGCTATCCCTCCAGTGGCAACAATTTTGTGAATGGATACCCCACCACCACCATGGCAGCCATTTACTTTGAACACCAATGACCTGCTTTCAAAGACTCAAGTACGTTCACTGACCCCAAAAGTTTAGGGAGCCTGCTGTAATGCACGTTAACTGCCTTATTTCACTGATAAACAGACATTCATATGAAAGAATGTTCACCACTTAACTTCAATAAACTGTAAACATCTCTAAACATTTGTGAAGAAAACATTTTGAATCTAGTTTGTTGCACATTGAAAGCATTGGTGTCTGAGAGAAAAGAAGAAGGGACATCCTAGGAGCCTAATGTCAATTTTTAATGTTATTATTATTGTTTTAGAGTATACTCATCATCATAAATACCTCTGGATAGAGTGCATTATTTATAAACACAATAAACAAGTAGATATATCATTTTTTCTTGGTTTGTTTTTAGAGTGTGTGTCAAATTCCCCATGCCTCTTGTGCTGGCCATTTCCAATTTCATCTTGTTTCTCTACATTCATTTCAACTGTTGTACCTACCCTATAGGCAGCCTTTAGTGAAAAGACACATCTCATGTGGCTTTTTTAGCTACTCAGTGAATCTTACATGCTGACAAAAGCTGGTATAGTATGCATTCTGTTCATCGTAGTGACATTATTTAAAGTGTTTTGCGAAATATCTTTCCTTGAGCAAATCTGCTTCCAAAGTATTTCTGGAATAATTGCATGTTCCATGCAAGATCTCCCATGTAACCCTTTGTTCATTTTCTCATCAGTCCCAGCAGTGAGTTGTGCAGTTGTTCAACCAAACAACTCCATTCTTTCCTCTTTGAATTTGCTATAATGTGCAAGGCAGAAAACAAAAAAGATTGACTTTGAAAACCAGAGCCAGTGATGTTTAAGTTGCTGCAACAATTAACAGCATTACATGATCAACCTATTGAATAAGATTCCATACCTAAGAGAACAAAAGTTGGCCTATTTACTCACAAAATTCTCTTTGGTTTTGGTTGCTTTGGGGGTTTTTCAATGCTTCTGACATGTCCAAGAACATGCTCCAAAGGTAGTTACAGCCAAAATAAAAACATGGTGTGGGAAAGGCAAAAGCATGGTTAATATTACTATTTTCCATGCATTTAATACTATTCCCCTTTTAATATTTGATGGAGGGTTTCTGGGGCCAGGTTCATGTTTTCAGGGGCTGTTTGAATTTCAGAGATTTCCCAATATCTATTCGTGCCTTATTCTTTTTTTGCTCATTTACTTTTTAATATAAAAGGAATTAAACTCTTTTTATACTTTTTCGTGACTGTAATGGATTTCAGAGGGGGCCAAAGCTGGGTCTTCACAACACTGTTTCAGTAGCTACTGAGAAGGCTAATCTTGGGCTCAATGTAATAAGGATCCAATTTCCTGGCTTTATTTTAACAGGCCAAGTATCTTGGCTGCTATATATACTGTATTTGTTATGTATATCTTAGATTTTTAATGTTTTTATTGAAATGTTTTATTGTTAATATTGATATATTTTACATTGTAAGCTGCCCAGAGTCATTAACTGAGAGGGACAGCTATACAAATTAAATAAATAATCTGGAAAAAGCTATATAGCACTTGAAACTCTTTAATCCTCAATTTTTCAGTCAGCAAAGGCCAAATTGCCCTCCTCTGCATATTAGGGTGAAATTTTACTAATGTTATCTAAAGTTTGGGAGGGAAGTGCTTTTCTCAAAATCTCTCAGATGCTAATTCTGAAAAAAAAAATATTTCAAATTTTCCATAACATTTTCTGCAAATCAAAATTGGAGGGCAAATCTTATCCTAGGCCTTCTTAATCCTATCCGTGACATGAAGTTCTTTGTCACTCAGAAGAAAAAAAAACAGAAATACTGAGCAGCAGATACACTCATGAAAAGGCTTGAGAACTGCATTAATATTTTTTTTCTGAATCCCAATTAATTTTAAGGATATAGATCTATTCTTCATTCAAATTAGCTGCCAAGTGGTCTACAACAGAACAGGATAAGAATAAAAATAATTTAAATATAGTGGAAGTCAATAGCTGAACCCCATCCCCATAATAAGCAATCGATTATTTCTTTAAAAATTTGAACAAGTAGAATAATATTTACTTGGCAAATAAAATTAAGAAAGGAAGTCATCAGACAAATATTTGCAGATGATATTCTACAGCTGAAGAATCACAACAAGAAAAAAAAAATCAGCTTGAAATCCATTCCAGCTTTCTGTAAATGCATCGTTATAACAGAGATACAAATGAATCTCCAGAAAGTTCATACAGGGTGAGGACACTTTTCAAATATTCTTGCTTTGGCTTCCAGTTAAAAATGTCCACAACTCTGCTATGAACTGTAATCATTTTGATGCTCGTAAAAAAATATTTCTCTTGAATTCATCAAAGTCTTTGTCCTGGCACTTCCCAATATTCCTCAAAACTTTGCTTTGAGAAAATAATAAGAATGACTACTATTTATCTTCCCTCATCTAGCACCCTCTTTCTCTTTTCTCTGTTACTTTTTAAACATTAGCTGCATTTTTGAAATTCACAAACGTCTTCCACAAGAGTGAACACTAGGTCATTGTCAAAGTCTTGCAATTCAATATACTATATAATCTAAATCAGCCCTAACTCTGATTTTTGGATTTTCTAATCTTAAATATCTATAAAAGAAAATAAGGGTTGTTGGGGGAGAGAGATAGATATACGAATAAATACACTGCAATTTTGCTTAATTTAATTTATCGTTTTATTATTATTAATATTTTAATTCTGTATATTTTTATTTTATTAGACATTTTAACTTTTGTTTTATATGTAAAATATTTTTATGTTGTTGTGAATGATGCATTTTTAAGAAGATTCTTTTGAAGAATTGGCATAATGTTAACATACATTTTTTAAAAATGTTTGTTACCATTTTTTATATTTTAATATTTTATTGTATACTGCCTAAGGTTCTTCTCTGAAGGAGATTAAGAATATGACAAGTAAATAAAAATAAATACATATTGCATATGCCAAAGATATACTTGCATTTCTTTATAAATTGTGGATAATATGACCCCATTTTTCTGCTCCTACTCCAGTCAAACTTCCCACGTGTGATTATAAATTTGTTTAGAAATATATACAGATGTGCATATAAATATCTGCTTGCTTTCTGTCTTTCTTATTTTGGAAAATTTGAAAAAATTGGAGATAGTCCTTATGTAATAAATAGAATTACAATAGAATTTCCATAGAATTTCCTTGCACTCTATGTTCATTTTTATAGTGAATGAATGGCATAGAAAAAGATTGGTGTTGCATCTGTTATCTCTGTTGATAAAGATCACATACTTATCTGAAGGTTGTGCAGATGTGTAATTTGTACACAAAAATGAAATTATGCAATTGTATTTTAAATTATACCTGATTTGACCAGATATATTAGAGACTATCTAATTTAATCCTGTGGTTTAGTACAAATCCCTAATTCAACTAAGGATATAGAAATGTTCAGAGATATTCAGATAACCTGCAAAAGAAAATAGTTCTTTAGAGTAATCAGGAAATTTTGGTTCTACCATACAGTCTCAACCCCAAACACAGGTTAAATATAATAAAAGAGGTTCAGGATATTTATATAACAACTGTTGTCTCATCTCAAAAGAGAGTCAAACTGCAAAATTGGCTGTCACAAAATAGTTCAGAGTGTTTGGAGAAAGGTAAAAATCTGTCCTTTCCATAAAGCTTCTCAATTTTGCCTTTAAAAAGGAAAGAAATAAGCATGATTTAAAATGTCAGTACTTAAAAAAAAATCAAAATTTCATTATTTTAAAGGCACATAATTAACCTCTTGAGTATGTATCCAGTTAAACCTGAATAATTATGGTACTTAATTTTCCAATAGTTGATGGAAATCTCTTACTTCCTAATTGGCTGCCACCTTCTATTAGACCTCACTTTGAGCATTTAAATGATCAACTTGGGAAACACATTACTTCACTAGGATGGGATAAGTCAACACCTGATAAAATGAACTACATATTGGCTTCTAGCATAAAGTGCACAGATTAGTGGGAAATGTTTTATCTAAGTTAAATAAATTAATTTATTCAAGATGTGTCATCAAGCTATTTAAACTAGGCCAATTGGTGAATGAATAATGCATTCCATGTAGATATAATTATATCTAATTATATCTACATTCCATGTAGATATAATTATCGAGCAGAGAATACTACGAGCCATTTCTGTTGATAACAGTTATTCAAACTCATGATAACCTGATGCTCCTGAACTTCAACCCCTAGTATTCCTCAGCTATGAGTATTTTTGCAAAGAAAATTGAAATTTTTGCCCATCCCTCATACTTTCAAAAATGTTACTTTTCTGCTCATGAACATTATCCTGCATTTCTGATTTCTTTTTGATTTTCAGTTCCATTTATTTAAGGCTCTTCACAGCTACATTCATTTACAAAAGTCATAACTATGCAATATATAGAAGAGAGAGAGATTTCAAAAATATATTTAAAAAAAAAACCAAACAGAAAAGACGAAACAGAAAAAAGATATATATACCAATTAAGCCAAAATAAATGTACAATTACATATCTTTCTTGGAAGTATGCATTTATTAGGAAATTACTACGTATGTTTATTATGTATGTTTATTTTAGATGTTTAAGGTTGTTTTAAAATGTTTTACTGTTTGCTAGTAGTATATGATTTTAATTG
Source organism: Acrochordus granulatus (assembly GCA_032468055.1). NCBI lineage: Eukaryota > Metazoa > Chordata > Lepidosauria > Squamata > Acrochordidae > Acrochordus > Acrochordus granulatus. The sequence goes on along the minus strand of JANHZU010005811.1, from coordinate 18,212 downwards.
TAAGTTCCCCAGAGTTTTTGACTGAAAAAGGCAGCTATATGAATGAATGAAAGAATTACAAGATGCTTTTGCAACTGTTAATTATTGTCATCTTACAAAAATTAATATTGACCAACAAAAGAACCTAGATACCTGTAGCAGAAGTTAATCATCCAAAATTATTTTGAATATTTCATTGTCATAAAAAGGAACTAGTTGTATGGTCAAAGAAATGAAGAAGTGGAAAATACGAACAGCTGTTTTAAACAGTTAGTCAATATTGTCTGTATGGTAGTCATATATCTCATGTTATATCTTACTGATATTTGGTGGTACATGAAAAGTAGAATAGAAATCAGTTCCTGAATATTTTTGTTTCTAAATGCCATGAAAGAAATATACCTCTTTCTTCATCTTTTTATCTTTCTATGGAACTATCATAAATCTATGAAATTTCTATCTCTTTAAACAAGGAAGCATTCTTCAATACAGCAGACAAGCCAGTTTAAAGTTCAATGAATTATCTCAAATACAAGTTGAGGGTGATGTAGGTTACAATATTGTAATCTGCACGGTACATTACATTTATAGTACCAGTTTATCAGGAAGTTGATTTTTATTATTAGTTATGATCTTATCCCAATAGTCTCCCAATGTACTGTACAGCTGAATGAAAATAGATATTTATAACTTACTGATGGAGCATCCTGCGTTTCTTTGTCTTTCGTTCATTCTTCACTCAGTCCTTGAATTGGCCCCACTGCAGTAAAAAGAAAAACCTGTATCTTATATTAAAACACTAAAGAAGGTAATAAGGGATGGGCATTGGGGATAGGGAGAGAGAGGAGAGAAGTAATTTATGAATGACTCAAATGAAATCTTACACATTTTGGTAAAACAAGAAGTCATAGTTACATATGTGCTATGTCTTATGCCAAAGCCTTGATTACTGTGGAATGTGTTTGTTAAAAAGCGGGCCCTGATATCATGCCTTATTAAAATGGAATTTGGATTCCACATGAGACAATTAAAAAAAAGACTGTTCTGGCACAGATGGAAGTTAAAAGCTTAATCATCAGTGGTTATAATGTTGTATTAGATTGTTTTAAAGAAAGTATTAGTTTGCAAAACTCATTCTGAATTTCTTCCTCCCAGTGTATTTGCTATCAAGCCCATGGCTTTCCACTATCCTAAACATTTCTTCCCAGCTACTTCACTTCTAGTTTAAGGCACAGGAAAAACATGGCAAATATTACTGTTTACAATGCCACCATAGGAGCTTAAAAATTACCAAATAATAGTTCCACAGCAGTTGCAACCTGCTAGAGTACTGTTAAATTTTATATTTTATAGTAGTTAATGTTATGGAACTATTGAAAAAAAATTGTTGTTCAGTCGCGCAGTCGTGTCCGACTCTTCGCGACCCCATGGACTGCATTACGCCAGGCCCCCCTGTCTTGC
>JANHZU010005810.1:39454-50194 GCA_032468055.1 Acrochordus granulatus | reverse complement strand
TCAAGGTTATGGTTTTCCCAGTCATAATGTATGGCTGTGAGAGCTGAACCATAAGAAGGCTGACCATCAAAGAACTGATGCCTTTGAATTGTGGTGCTGGAGAAGGCTCTTGAGGGTCCCTTGGACAGCAAAGAGATCAAACCAGTCAGCTGAAGCACAAGTACTTTGGCCACATAATGCATGGGGAAAACTCATTAGAAAAGACTGTGATGCTGGGAAGGATTGAAGGGAAGAGGAGAAGGGAACAGCAGAGGATGAGGTGATAGATAGAGTCGTAAAGAGTCGGACACGACTGCGCGACTGAACAACAACAAAATACTAAAATTGGCACCTGGATATAAAAAGACTGCAATTCAGAAGTTTTAACTTTTGTTAAATTGAAGGCTATTCCAACTCTCCACATTTTGAGTTTCAATTTCTGCTCCAGGGAGCATTTCTACTTGAGCTGGTCTTCCTATGAAGCCTGATCTTAGTTTATCAGCCCATTATACCTGCCTCATTCCTTCATGCTTCTTCTTCTTTTTCTGAGAACATCCCGGGAATGAGATGAACAAAAGGCTGCCATCAAAGTAGCTGTGAACCATTCTTCTCAAGTAAGATGACAGTGCGGTGACTTTATTATATCAATAATAGATATCTATTTTTTACATTTTCTACCCACCCAGTCTCCAGAAGAGGTCTTCCAATGATTTTCCTGTGGATTTTCAATTTCAGATTGAAATTGAATCAGAAATCAATCTGATTTCTAGGGTTCCCGTTAGAACTGCAGACTGCTTGACAGTTGCCGTAGTTTCCATACTTTTCAGATGCAAACTTGAATGGCACATCTCCAAAATGGGATGTTGAAGGCTCAGAGAAACAAGACTCCCAGGTATCTTGATAAGACTGATTCTCCTGCTTTTTACTGATTAACCTACAGCTGTGACTTGAGAAGCTGACTTACAGTATGTGGGATTGATCCAAATCCAAATTCAGAAAATGACTTGTGTTCTCATAATTACCAATCAAGCAGACTCCCATAATTACTAATCACAGCTGAGGGCAAGCTTACATCAGAGGTGTCTTCCCATTGAGCTCTGGTGGAAAAGAACCAATCAGTGAGAAGTTTAACTGGTAGGAGTCCTCACCTTTGACAAAAGATACGGCTTAGCTGAACCACTTTCACCCTTATAAGGCACAATTATTGAACTAAATGTGCAGCTTTAGGTGGAAAGGCACTGAGACTGTTCAAGTTATTTCCTGGAGGATGTACAGTATACATGACTGTAATAACGATTATTACTGTACTGAGATCAGCTCCCTAATTTCTGAAACATCTCTGCTGGTAAAAATACTTCTGGTTTTCTATATAGTCATAACATGGCAGAATTCCTTCAACAAGGTTTGGCTTATTTTATCTTGCCAAGTGGCAAAGAAGGCAGTTATAATTATTAACCACAATTACATGTCTTTACATTACGTCAGGTGCCTCATTCTTTTAAATTGGGAGGAGTTCCATCACAATATATCTGTGTGAATTTTGAAAGAAGTACAAAAATTCAAAGGTGGTAATGTAGATTTAATCACCTTGGAATGTAGATACTTTCTAGAACTCTGAAGTCTACTCATACTTTCATCTTCAGTTAACATAAAGCATTAATCAAACTAAAATCAATCAGAATTCTAATAATTCTGAAAAACTATCAGAAAAACAATCAGAAAAACTAAGAATTCCCTTTGGGGCTTTCATAAAAGGTGAGAAAGTTGAATTTTAAATGGTAATTAATGATGCAGTCCTTGCCAAATTTAATAAACAATGTCTCCTTTCACCTCAATGAGGCTTATTCTCTGTTCATTATGTTTAGGATTGTAACAAAAATCAATAACAGGCTTAAGTGGCAATTTCTAAAAGTAGGGCTAAATAAAAAAAATGGGTTTCTGCCATTTTCCTGTGTATAAAATAAAAGGAGATGACTTGTCATACACATTGACTATGTGCAGATAACCAGATTTTCATTAAATTAACCTGATTCTGGATTTGCAAAATTCCTTGACCAAACTACAAATAGGCTAGGTTCCCACACAAGATACTAAATCATAAAATGCCCCACTCAGGATTAAAGCCTATCAAATCCAACATGTGAATTCAGCCTTTTAAGTTGTTACCTGACATAGATAAGCATTATTGGATACCATATAATTTTCCCATATCAAGAGAAGGAACAAGTATAGAAGTACCAAAGATATTACATGTGAATGTTGCCCTAGATATTTCCAGTAGCTCCAAAAACTCCTTTCTTGTGCCAACATAATGCCATTCTTTGACATTTAGAACAAAGGTACATTTGCCATTCTGTGAACATGAGGATACATTCACAGAAGGGCTGAGGTAGATGCTAAAGCTTATCACAAAATTTTCCTTTACGGGAAGGCAGGCAAACAACTTCTGAGGTTTCTTTCTCTGCTACTTCCTCTAATCTCTCTTCCAACAAAATTTTTTGTACCACTCACTCAGTTTGTCATTATTTTTGTTTCTTGGTTTATGGGCACACTTGTAAAACATTGGCTGTGCAAAGCCACCATGTTTACTTTTTAGGAAAGTCTAGGATGCCTATTGAGAGACAGTGTGGTTAAGGGATCAGGCTAGAAACAGGGAGATGGTGAATTCTAGTCCTGCCTTGAGCACAAAGTCAGCTGGATGATCATGGGCCAGTCACTTTCTCTCAGCACTAGAAAGGAGGCAAGGCAAATCATTTCTGAAAAACCTTGCCAAGAAAACTGTAGGGACTTGTCCAGGCAGTCTCCAATAATTGGAAACAATTGAACAGAAGATAAAAATAGGATTAAAAACATTGGAAAAAAGAGAGAATACTTGGAAATGCATTGTCTTGCAATAAAACACCTGACTTGAATTTTGGTGTCTTCTGTCTTCTGCTTCATCTCCCTATGGAGATGAATTATAAGCTGTCTGATGAAACTTTGATTTTGCCCTACTTGATTCTGCTTGACTGAAATCTGAACTCTTGTTCTGAAATATTCACTGGGGTCAGACTGCTTTTTCCTGATTGAGGCTATCATTTGAAAGAATGCACAAAATCTTGGGATATTTTTTTAAAAAGAATATTCTCTACAGCTTTAAATATAATTAGACAGTCTATAGCTTTTGGTCTTGGAGCACTGATGTTCTAAATAAGATAATTTAAAAAATCAGTATAAGTTGATGGCTTCAATATGGAAATATATTTTTTACACAGCTTCTCGAAAGAGGAGCCTAGATGTTTGTGCCATTTCTGATTATAGTTCTAGGTACTGATGTTGCAAATTGATGATGCTCTTTCCAGTTGGGTGATAAGAACATGCTCTCTCCAAGCTCATGATAAAGGCCAGCTTTGTTAATGATATGCAATTAAAACTTGTTAATCAACGTGGCCTTCAGCTCACTGTATATCCCCAATGTAGTCCTTGGTAATCAACAAGCTGGTCATTCCAGAGTTAAACACATTCATTTTGTCTGACATCTCAATTTAAGTTGCTCCAATTCATGACATTTCAATTTGAGTTGTCTTGATTCATCTGCTGGCACTTGCTGAATTCAGCTAGTTGAGACCAGGAGTAAGGAATGGAACCTCATGAAATCTGAGCTGAAAAATACATGAATCCAGTTGTCTGTAAAATTACATAATACAAGGATTTTAAAAGGCTCCATAACTATTAAAAAGAATATTAAAAGAAGTATTCTTTTAAAAAGAATAATGTATGCAACTTAAAAGCCTACTGTTCTATAATAAAGAGAGTTCTTTCTGGAACAGTGTTACGAGCCCATCTGTTAAGCAGTATATATAAATTTCATATGATCTTTTCTGGATTGTGAAGCAGACTATTTATTTTGTTCTGTTTTTGGCAGTACTAATCATTTCCTAAAGTGACATTTAAAGACCAGAACCAGTCAAATGGAGGTAATAAATCAGCAACCTAACAGAAGCAAAAAATGCAGCATAATAGCATTCATTAAAACAAAACTCATACTTGACACCTGTGGAAATAAGAGAGAGTATTCCACAGCTGGGAAGCTATCAGTATGAAGACCTTTCTGAAAATACACCCATCATATCTGTGATGGCAGAGCACTTACTGAAATGGCTTTCCTAATATGCATCTGCTGAGGGATTAAAGTCTGCCAACCAAGAGCTTCTCAGCATCTCCCAACTGGGATTGTCTATCATAGGAGGACTGCAAAGATTTTCTAGTTGAAGCACTCTTGCTATGAAGTCGTAGTTGCCATTGGGAAGCTTCTGACAACTTTAAGTTCAATAAGATGTGAAGTTAAGGCTGATTTAGACTTCTGTGTCACTGCAAATATGGGAACATATGCTTCTGTCTTTTGGAGATGATTGCATAGCTGTTGCATTTATATTTGTGTGAATGTTCATGTTCTGGCTAGGGAGCACTCAACAAAGTTCCATCCACCTGCCTCCCCACAGGAAGTTGGATTAATCAACCAATGGGCATGCAGGACATGCATCTCTGCACAATGCATAATTGAGATTTGGGAAGTATGAGCATTGGACTATCTGCCACCTACAATTACCCATAAACCTCTTTTCTTAACACGTGTTAACACCTGTGCACAGTTGTGGACAAGTCTAAATCAGTCTTCAATCAGCCTTTAGGATCTGAGGTTTTCCTTTCTTGGGCTCGAGAAATAAGAAAGATGAATAGTATGCTAGAAAAGTAAACAGGAGATTAATCCTTGGGAGGAATGCAATGGTAAACTTAGACAAGATCATGCAGGATAAGGATATATCAATGACAAAGATCAGAGTACTTAAAGCAGGGATCTCTCTGGGGATAATATAGGCTGTACAAAGTGGCCACTGAGAAAGGCAAGGGTAAAAAATGGATGCCTTTGAATTATAGATCTGGAGACAGTAACCAAGAGCATCATGATCTGCAAGCAGAACCAATCAATCACATTGGACCAAATAAAGACAGACTGCTCCCTCCAGGCAATGTTCAGCAATCAGGAACTCAAAGACTTTGGATATGTGATGCAAGAGAATGATAGACTTAAAAAATTACTATACTTGGGAAGGTTGAGGAAAAGAGAAGGGAAGGTAATAGATAAGACCAAAGAGATTATCAGAATGACCTTGAAAAAACTAGGAAATATTACTTAACAGGTTGAGATGACAAGCATTGTCATATAGCCCCCAGGACTAAATCTGATTTAATGTTACTGAACTAACTAAGGCATGGCAATTTGCACAGATGGCTTTAACTATTGCTGAATGCATCTGAATAAGGTTTAAGTTTAATTTTGGAGACTGTTTTGTCCTAGAGAAATTAATCTCACTATAATGTATATCCTAACTCAGCTTCTGGTTCCAGTTCTGAGCACCACACTCAGGTACATTCAGGAGATGCAATTTACTGTACATGTAAAGAAGGTATATTCAAGGATTGGAATCTGAGTCCATAAGGAATTTGTTATTTATTCATTTCTAGTATCACTCCTCTCTAGGTGATTCTTGAAGCATTTTGTTAAAAAAGCAAAAATATAAACTCATAAAGCATCAGTAAAATATAAAACAATCTGTTGCTGATTGGACAGAAAACAAAGCAGATTTTTCAAAGACCTACTGAAAAGTCTGTTTTATCTGCTTTCCAAAAAGTTGTCTAAAACTAGCAGAAATATGAGAGGGAGGGATCATTTCAGAAGAGAAGGGTACCAGTGAAGAAGCATTGTTCTTGTCCACTTCATCTCCTACATTTAGTAAACCTGGACCATCATCTCTAGAGTAAATAAGTCAGGCCTATTAACACCAACATGATGGGGACATACCCCAAAATATCCTGAACTCTAATCTTTTAAAGCTTGATATGTCAGAAGAGAAGGGCACCGATAAAGAATCATTGATCCTGCCCACTTCATCTCCTGTATTTAATCAACCTGGAACATCTATAAATATAGAATAAATATATAGAATATATATTTATTCTATACTCTAGAATAAAGTCAGGCCTATGAGCACTAATGTGAGTGGGACATACCCCCAAAAGTCCTGAACCCTTATTCTTTGACTCGTTGGGTCATTCTTCTTTCCACATATGATGTAGGTTTGCATCATTTCACCTCTCCTCATGACCCTCAAGAGAACTCTGGTGAAGCCTTCTCTTCCTCCTCCTCCAGTTCCTCAGCTAACCTACAGAATTGCCTACCACTTTGTTATAGGGAGGGTGAACAAAAGAAGCAATGGACCACTCCCCATTCTGGCATATCCCCAAGGGAGGAAAATGGCTCACCTATTGGCCATTGGCTTCCCCCAGCCAGCCCTATCTTGACAGCAGGCATCCAAATTGCTTCTAATTCTTCCCCCACCAGCCACCATCATTAAGGGGTTTCAAAGTATGACTTTTGTTCCAAAGCAGCCAATGACTGCTGACTTGTTGGGCCTTGATGCCAGCTAATTGGGTATAGGGACCAGAGGGAAGCAGGAAAGAAGGTAGGGATAGATCCATTCTCTCATCTTCCCCTGCACCATACAACTACAGTTTTCTAGAAAGTGTATTCAGAAGACTCAATTGCAGTAAAGCAGCCACAACTTTCCAAATCTCATTCTCACAGGAGTCATAGGTTCTGGAATTCTGTAAGTTAGCCCATTTGAGTTACCTGTATTTTCCAATTTCAGACAATTGAAAGTGATAAAATATCATACAGACACAAGAATTTTAGAAGTATAGAGATTGTTGGATCAGCTTGTATCCATTGTGACCTGCTGCCTTTTGCACCACTTAGTTTCTGGGTAATCTTTAAGTAAGGGGGCATGGTGGCCTAGTAGTTAAGATGCTGGGCTTGTCAGTTGGAAAGTCAACAGCCCGAATTTGAGACTCAGGTGCCACATAACATATTGAGCTCCCCTTCCTTACTCCAGCTCCTGCCAACCTAGCAGTTAGAAAGCATGCAAAATGCAATAGGTACCACCTAATTTAGATGGGAAAGGTAACAGCTTTCCATGCGCCTCAGAGTATAGCCATGACCATAGAAGTGTTTCCGGACAATGCTGGCTCTTGGCTATGAAACAGAGATGAGTACTGCCCCAGAGAGTCAGATACTACTGAAAGGGGAAACTTTTGCCTTTTAGTCTTTAAGTATAGCCCCAGGTGGACTGCCTTGCAGTAATCCAATTAGGAGAGAATAAGGGCATGGCTGCTGTTAAAGGTGCCTGCTCCAAAAAGGATCACCAACGACACACCATTCAAAACTGGACAAAGACAGCCAGTTGTATCGGTATATTTTGTCTAATGAAATGCGCCTGAAGGGAGTTTTAGTCATTGTTTTCAAGAATGTGAAGGATCATCGCTTAGAAGAAAAGTAAAGTTCCCAGAATGAAGGATGCAGAATAATTGTTTTATTTCTTGGAGATAACAGCAGCTTATAAGTGGGATCAGTTCCCTAGAACAGCAGCATATCTCCCTTATTACACATGTTGAAGTAGAGACTGGTTATATCAGGGATATTTTAATCTGAATTCCTGTATTTCCAAAAAGGTTGGAGTTGATGATCTTTGTATTGTTTCATCGCGAGCATTTGGTAACAGAGCAAATGCAAGAATATCTTAATAAGCAGGCAGGCAAGCAAATAAATTTCTTGATGAACCAACAGATTACTTGGTAAAGGTCTAAGAAGATACCTCTTGGATTCAATACCCATTCTCACAACTGCCAAGCAGTTGCCTGTGGACACACACACAAAAAAAGACAAGAGATATTTTCTCATGGTGCTTTCTAGATACTGTATATAATTCCTCCAGGATATAGGGATCTGTCAGCCTGTTCCTGTTCCATACATTCTGTGACAGTCAGGGACTTCTAACGTTACATGTATTATCTCTCAGCCTCTCCCCAGCTAAACGAAAGCTCAGTTCTGCAATCTTAAATTCAATATGCAAATCTAAAGTATACATATCATTTCTCCCCTCAACTAGTTGAGTCCATGAACGTTTGAGAAGATAGTGCAATTAAACTTTTTTCACTTTCCAATCTTTTACGGCAGTTATCTCAAAACTTCTGCCTGGTTTTGCTTCTCTTTGTGATGCTGAAAGTAGGTCTTTTATAGATCCCTATCGAACAGTTGAATAAACTCCAGTTCTGATTGTTGCCTTGACTGCTTTTTTGAATGGCAGTGTCCTTGAAAATTGGAGAAAGCAGAAACATTTTTTTCAAGCCAAGAATGATCCTCTTTCAGGAGTTTTGCTTCTCTCCCAGTCTTCCATTTTCAAGAAGGAAGTCAAAATTTCCTTCTTCAGCCAAGATTTTTCAGCAAAATTAAACCCAAATGTTATGGGTTAAAATAAATGGATATTTATTTTAATTAATTTTTAACCATTTTATACTTGACTTTAAAAAAAAACTCTTTACTGCTGTAATGGCTGATTGAAAAAGACATTTATTTCAGGTTTATTTATTAAATGATAAATAATTTATTTCTGGTCTATTTTTCCACCGCTCTTACGAACTTGATAAGGTTCGAGCTATTTCTATTCTATATTTCTATTATTTATATAATCTATTAGAATTATTTATATAATCTATTAGAAATTAAAGAGGCTTTGTAGAGAGGGAAAAACTTGCTCTCCCTCTCTATGAAGCCTCTTTAATTTCACCATTTTCTAAAGAAAAGGAAGGAAGAATCCTTTCTTTAAACCAATTTTTCCCAACCTTGACAGCTTTAAGATATGTGGTCTTCAGCTCCTGGAATTCCCCAAGCAAATTGCTGGCTGTGGAATTCTGGGAGTTGAAGTTCATACATCTTAAAGTTGCTAAGTTGATAAACATTGTTTTAAATAGAGCAAAACTAACCAGAAACAATTAATTTTCAGCTATCTAGGGTTATCTAGGGCCAAACTAAACAGGGAAAAGGCAACTCAATATAAGGTATTTTATGTTAATTGAAGACACACATATAATCTCATCAATATTCCATTGCTTTTTAAATACTGTCACTGTTTCTCAATAGTTCAACTTTCCTTGACCATCACGGTTAGCCAAATCAATCAGATGTGCTTCTTCTATGTTTAAAATACAACAGCTAATCAGATTCTTGGAAGCAACCAGTACCATGATTCAAATTGTCTAAAAAAATTATCTTTGTGTTCTCTTTTCCTCTTTTTCTGTAAGCTGGACCCCAACAATCCTATTAATATAACTGGTGATGTTCCTTCTCAGTGTTGGGCTCCAATTTTTTTTCATTCATGATATTATGTTAAGCCCCTCTAGGTAGAAAGGCTTCCTATAAATTAAAATAATAATTAAAAAAACCCAGATATATAGGGAGCAGAACTCTCAGAATTCCTAAGTAATCTATTGTTTTGGACTTGTACCTCTTCCATGCTGGCTAAAAATGATGCTTTCCATACATTTTGGAGAATACCAGTCTGAGAAAACCTGGCTTATTGATACTATATAATAAACTAAACATAGTATAACCTTAACAGAAGAAACAAGCTAACACATTGGTTGGATTCAGATATCCAATATCTAAATTGTCCTTTATCCACAATGACCTTTCAATTAATGTTACCTTATAGATCCAACTTGAATCTTCTTGGCATTTAATTACTAGTAACATTATTTGGAACAGGTCCACGTGGCTTTAAAATGGATCATTATTGAAATCTCAAAAGAAGTGAAGGAGAGGAGTTAAAAAAAAACCTCTGGAGAATCCCTGGAGATCTTAATACACTACAAGGTTCTAATAAACAGGAAGACATATGGATCCAACTCTCTTTGGAGAACGATCTTTTGTTTAATTGGAACAAAAAATGAGTTTGTACTGGGGCTTAGATAAACAGTAAGGGAAGACCAAATTAAAACACTGAAAATAAATTAAAAGCTCTAACTTCAGCTCTTTCATGACCGTGTTTCCTTTTCCTTAAAATATACAAAAGAAATGAATTTCCTCCCTCTGCTTTTGCCGAAATAAAAGGACCAGGATGAAATAAAACCTATTTTACAGCAAACCAAGGAAAGTTTCAAAGATAACAGTTGCCATACAGTAAGTGGCCCACATTATCATGAACTTAAAAGGAAGTGGAAAAAGGAAAAGAACGAGAGAGCTTGTCTTGCCTTTCATGAGCAGTTGCTTCAGGAGAGGCACCTTGATTTCTGAATAATTCTGCGGAAGCCAATTTGATGTATGAGGCTGACAGTCCCTTTACTGACTTGTCAGAGAAGGGCATATCACTGCAAAGTCCAAAGGGGCTAAAAATGACAGGAATGACAGCTCAGCTGAAACACGGGGGACGGCAATGAGTGATTCCTCTGGTAATCCAGAAACATTACATGTTTTATATATATGTGCGTGCGCACAGAAACACACAGGCACCATTTGCTTACTGCTGAGACACAAGTGCCCAAAACACTGACAATGCTCAGCTGCGTACTTGCTTGATTTTCCTCTCCCTTCATATCTTTAAAAGACTTCGCAGAGCTGCCCTCCAAATCTTAAGGTAGGGCATTTGTTCCTTTTGATCAATGTTTCTAGTCGGTTCCTATTGATTTCCTGTATATGAATTATCTTGCAGAAAAGAAGAGTCAGGGCTTGGCACATCCAGTTTGTCCTACAAATGGATCTCTTTTGGTAACGGAATAGCATCGGGTGAATACCACGTTCCACCTAGATCTTTGGATGTTGTTGTTGTTCAGTCGCGCAGTCGTGTCCGACTCTTCGCGACCCCATGGACTACATTACGCCAGGCCTCC
>JANHZU010005810.1:21966-38591 GCA_032468055.1 Acrochordus granulatus | reverse complement strand
TCTGGCAGAGCTCTCATCTTCATTAGAGCACACAAGCCCCCCAACCACAACAAGGTGGTGCCTCACTGGGGGGGATCTTTGGATGAGTAGTTCTCAAATTCATATATATTTCAGGAAGTTGTTCTTCAGATCATTATTATGGTATGCACCAACCTTCTGCTACCCAGTCTTCCCCAGATACCTTCTCACTTTAATGCCCTAATTTCCCAACTATCATGGCTAAGGACCACACTGCCTAGCAATCCCTAGCACCATGAATTCATTCATGAAGCTATACCATGATTTGTGTTAACCATAGTTTAGTTAAATAAGCCTCCAGCAGAGAACATAGTCACAAATCAGTCCCACTTTCTATCATACTTGGGCTATAAAGCCATTCAACCTTTTAGTAGAGTTGCAAAAAGAATAGTGGTACGATTCAAGAGTCCACCAGGCAGTCTACATTCAGCATCAGTACTGAGAATTATGGCAGCTGTTGGGCCCCAGTCAAGATATCAAAGATTTCCAGGATTAGAGTATGCTGTGACCTACAAGGTCTAATATAAAACTCAATTCCTGTACATAATGGGGTTAGGCAGGGATGGATTGTCACTCCTTCCCTATTTAATGCATAAGTAAACTCCTTGGCTAAGGAGCTTTAAATCCAAACTTTATCATCCCAGAATTGCACTAGATGCAGCCTTTATCCTACAATCACAATTGGCCTTAGGCATATTTTTAACCCTTTAGAAAGCTACTATAAAATTGGAGGCATCAATTTCTGATAAATTAGGAGAAGGACAAAATAATGGTCTTTACCAAAACATCCAAGAATCTCCAATGGAGAACAGAAGATCAAAAGACTGAGCAGGTGAGGGTTTTTAAATACCTTGGTGTGATCCTTCAGGACAGAGTCAGGGAGTCCACACAGTGACTCTATGCTCCAAAGGCCTGAAGAAATGCTTTGGCCATATTTTTTTCTTTTGTACACCTAAGATGGAAACTGTATTCCTACTACTTTAACATTATTCATAACTAAATTCTGGCTTAGCTGCTTTATGATTCCCAGTTAGGTCCTTATTCAAATTAGACATAGATGGAAGTGGTGCAAATTAAGTTTATCAGAGTACTCCTCCATGCCCCAAGATACATATGAATAAGATCTTGAAACTTGAGCTGAGAGTTTGTCTATTAGTTATTAATTATTGTCTCAAATGTCACAATTCTCCAGCTGGACTGATACATTCATCTTATCTGAAATTTCAATGATTGTGGTCCAAGTAAACCGACAGAAATTTTACATTTTTACAGTCTTCATAGTTTTTTACAGTCTTTACAGTCTTTTTTTATAGTCCTTATAGAAGATCAATGATTATCAGAACCAGCCAGATCTTATAAACAAACCTATTTTAGCACCATTTAGCCATCCCAGATAGAAATCGGCTAATTATATCAATTCATTATTGGGGTTAGGCAGGGATAAAAGCTCTTTTACTTTTAATAATCATAATTAATACCTTCAATTTTAATTTTTATAGAATTACTGATATTTATATCGTTAAATTATCTTAGCTGAATGCATATCTGAGAATTTTAATTCTCGTAGGATACATTGGTGTGTCACTTATTTCATGTCTCCACACATGTTTGTACACTTGATTTTTTTGTACTTTTTCTTTAAGCTAGTCTCTGATAAAAATGAATAAAATCTATACCAGGTGTGTCCAACCTTAGCAGCTTTAAGACAGCTGGGTGAGAAATTCTGGGAAACTGAAGTCCAAACATCTTAAAGTAGCCAAGAATGGACACCCCTGATCTAAACTAATCTACAGGTAGACCAGCACTAGACATCCAATTTTAAGGTAAGCCTGTTGCACAGCTGTTCTGGTAGGCCATATTGTTTCCAAGCCCATCAGTCTGCTTTTGCAACCCAAGTGCAGCTGAAACTAAGCAATCTTGGTCTTGCTGGGATCCACTTCTACAAAGATTCAGCTCTTACAGGAACCTTTTCCTACTGGATATCTTCTTCGCTATCAAGCCCTTTACAACTAAGAAAGCACGAATCTCAGAGGTTCAGAGTTGGAACATTTTTTTTTTTTTGCAGGGAAAAGGAAGTTACAGAATCTTGAAAACTGGCACATGTACTTTGTCCCTCATTTATCAGTGAGCACCTTCAAGGTAGGACCTCCCTATATTTGTTGATTTTCTTTCTGAGTCTTAGATTAATGAGGAGGATGCTAATTGCTTGTTTGAAGCTACAACAATGTCCATCTGTTTTTATTCTGTAATATTTTGGAAATGTCCAGTTTTCTTCTCAGGGTCAAAGAATCCCATCACATTCTCCAGGCTAACTTCTGACTCTCTGTTCATTGCTGCGTATGTTCACACAGCGTAGGTAACCTGTCCATTTCATGTCAAATGTCTCTGTATCGGAGTCAGAAGGGATGGGATCTCCATGTGACATGGAGTACTGGGGCATTTATTTTACCTATAATTTATCTGTAATTTCAGTTTCTGTAACTGCCGACCTCCACTTGACTCTATCATGGGGACAGTCAATTAAAACACTGTTTAATGTCTATTCCGCGAGCTGCACTGGTTGCCAGCCTGCTTCTGGGTGCAATTCAAGGTGTTGGTTCTGACCTTTAAAGCCCTTCAGAGCACAGGACTGGGATATCCAAGGAAGTGCCTCACCCCAACAGGGATGTCCCACCCCACCAGAGACCTCCCCTGGACCCAGTCAGCCAAGGACTCTCAGCTGTCGGGGTCAAGAGCAGCCTTTTTGGCTGTGGCTCCTGCCCTGGGGATCACCATGCCCCAGGGGTGAGGTCTGCACCCACCTCGCGGCCTTCCTTCCAGAAGGGCCTGAAGCCCTGGCTCTGCCAGCTGGCCGGGGGCTTCAATGGGGGTCCATCATCATGGAGGTGGCTGGTGGTTTAGTATTCACCTCCTTCCCCATGTATATTTTGGCTCCTCCCCTCTTGGTCTGGTTGGTTATTTTTAAAATAAATATATTAATAAATATAAATATCTTTATTATTTGTTTTTATTGTAAATCGTTTTGAGTTTGGTGGCATATAAATCTGATAGACAGACAGACAGATGGATGGATGGATGGAAGAGACCTCCTCTGGATCCCGTCAGCCAAGGAGAGAGAGAAAGATAATGCTGAGATAAATAGATGATAGATAGACAGACAGACAGACAGATAGACAGACAGACAGATAGATAGATAGATAGACAGATAGATAGACAGACAGACAGGTAGGTACGTAGGTAGGTAGAACAAACTGAGGAGACCACTTCAATTTATAGAAAATCTTCATAATGGGTTCACGTCACATACTGGTTTGACCTGTAGAAAAACATGGTCCCTCAACATCTGAAAATCCAGGCTTCAGAGCAAATGGTAGTATCTAGTTGACGAAGTGTCTGGTCCTCTCCGAACCTTTGGAGTCGAGCGGCCAAACCAGCCATCAGACTGCACAACCAGCAGCAGCCTGCCCCTTTTATGGTTTCCTTGATTGCTTCAGTCTGGAAAGACTGGGGAGATATATAAAATAATCCCTTCAAAGCCTATTCTCGCTGAAACAGACTTCTGTTTTTCTCTGAGGTGAGTCCCAGTCGCTTTCTTTCCTGTATCTGCCATAATTTCATAAATTTCTGTCATATCCGCTTAGCTTTGTTATGCTCACAATCCAACTCTTTTGGATAGTCCAAGTAATAAAGTCTAGACCCTTAGTCGTCCTCATTTAAAGACCACTTGTTCAGCAACTGTTCAAAGTTACAACAGGTCTTCACATCTGGTCCTTGTAGCTGTTGCAGCATCCCCACAGTCACATGATGATCATTTGTGACCTCCACTGCCACCTTCCAACAAGCAAAGTCAATGGGGAAACCGGCAGGAAGTCGCAAATGGCTATCATGCGACATCACAAAGCAAGGTGGCGTTATGACCATGTTGCCTAACGACAGAAATTTCAGTCTCAATTCCCATATGTAGGCATGGACTACAAATACAAAGCTTTGAAGCGTGTGTGGGGTTGCCTGAACAGTAATTTGCAAAGCAGCACCATTGCCTTAAACAGCCATGTTGTTTCCCTTGATTTCATTCAGACTTCCACTTAATGCACCCTTAAAAACTAGGTGTAGTTACTGGAGAAATGCAAAACATTTCACAGAGGCAAAGAGGTTCATCCCCTGAAGGAGAATCATATTGCCTCCATGGTACAAAGCAAAGCCACCCTGCATGGACTTAACGAATGTCGCGTTACACTATTGCAAACCACGATAAGTTAGTTTGATTCATTTGGATTCCATAAGTGTGCTTTCCTTAAGATATCTGGAATGTTAAATTGCTGTTTTCTTAAAAAAATGAAATTGCACTCATTTCCTCTCTATGTCCCCCGCTCTGCAAGGTTTCATTTTAGAAGCTGCAAAGAGTGCCCGGTTAATGTTTTTTTTTCTTTTCCTTTTTGCGAAACATAAGGCATTCTTCTCATTTTCAGGGTGCCCCACGTGGCAAATCAATTGTACAGCACTTGTTCTGTAAAATTGCTTTTTGATTTTGTTGCCCATTCAGGTATTGGAGGTATAATCAAATATCATTTGAGTACAACAGGAACTGTAAATGGTTTGTGTGTAATTTTTATAACCTTATTTTAAAAAAGGGGATCGCACCTTACTTCCTCCACAATTGGGTTATTGCAAAAACTGACAACAGATGCTCTGGATACAGGCAGAGCAACTCAATAAGCTTGTTAAGAATGAAGAAGTTGGAAAGGGCCTTTTTTGATCATATGACTTGAATTGTGAGCGTAACAGGGCTAAGCGGATATGACAGAAGTTTATGAAATTATGGCAGATACAGGAAAGAAAGCGACTGGGACTCACCTCAGAGAAAAACAGAAGTCTGTTTCAGCGAGAATAGGCTTTGAAGGGATTATTTTATATATCTCCCCAGTCTTTCCAGACTGAAGCAATCAAGGAAACCATAAAAATTCTTCTTACCGGTGGACTTCCAATGTGTAACAATATGTGGGAATGACTTGGGAGGCAGAGGAAAAGCTGCGGGCAAGACAAGGGTCAGGAAGGAGGCAGATGGAAAACCACTCAGAATGGACCCTTCCTCGTCTCTTGGACTGTAAAGATGGGGGAGATGCGCATTTTCAAACCTGGATTCTGTTAAGAGCTGGTACTTCTCGCTCTCTTTCTCGTCTGGACTACCTTGCAAGGATGACACAATGCTTCTTAATGTGCAGGTTTGCATTCTCAGATCCTCCTAGATTGA
Source organism: Acrochordus granulatus (assembly GCA_032468055.1). NCBI lineage: Eukaryota > Metazoa > Chordata > Lepidosauria > Squamata > Acrochordidae > Acrochordus > Acrochordus granulatus. The sequence continues at coordinate 33,322 of JANHZU010005810.1, read as the reverse complement.
GAAACGGTAGAAGATATGACAGTTGAATGTCTATCTCAGAAAGGCAGCCTGTTGTGCAGATGCCGAGAGGTGGATGGAGAAGTACTTCCAAGAGACCCTGCCTTAATCAATTCTCTGTCACCAGAGCTGCAGAATTCCTATTCAAGTTTCCACGATTTGAAAGACTCGCATGAAAGAGACCTTATAAAAATCTGCATCGTTCTTGCTTCGACGGTCTTTCCAGATGTCTGAAGCCTGACAAACACTGGCACCACACATCGAGGAGTTTTGCTCAGCTCATGGTTAAGAAAACAGATGATTCCACCGAGGGGGAAGCTACCTGGCTTTGCTAAATCACGTGCTGGTTAATTCAAAGCTGGACTGCTGCAATTCACTCTTTGTGGATCGCTCCTTGAAGATGCCCTGGAGAGGTTAACTGGGCCAGAATTCTTCAGCACAAATGGATATTCCTGTGGTTACTGATGCATTTGATATCAGGGAGGCACATTGCTTCAGATTCAGTTCTGAAAAGGTATAGTGGAAGTTGCGTGGGAGCTGCAACTGTGGGGTCCTTGGTGCTCCCCTTGAAGATGTTACCTAGTCAGCAAACAACCAAGTTCAGCGAGCACCAAGAACTCCACCCTTCAACCCTAAGTACAGATATTCTCATCAAATGGTACGGCTGGAACCCCTTGAAGTGCTGGTTTCTTTTCTGGGTTCTCTCACCTTTCCACCAGCGCTGTGCCATCTCAGCAGAAGATGAGTTTGTTTTACAGAACTGCGGGACATGCTCCTTTCCTGTCCCATGTGCTCTTGAAGTAACTTTCTGCTTTTGGACCCCAGCGTGGCTCAGACTTATACAATAACCCTGCTACTACTAGGGCTTCAACATGCTGTATCAGGCTCCTGCTGTCATGTGTTGAAGGAAAATGCTTCCATTAATTATTGATCGGGTGGTAAGAGCAGGTGATAGGGAAGGGATGTCTGAAATGAATTTGAAAGCCTTCACACGGAAAGGGAAGTCTCAGTTTCAAAACCGTCTCTTCCTTTCCCAACTTATGTAGTGCGTGGGCATGTTTCCCAGTTTGGTGGCACTCGGGCCTGGGAATGATATGGTGCTTTGTGTACTTTCCTCCACTATATGCCTTTGCGCGTGCACGCGCTTTCATTATTTGCACTGACTTCTCTTTTGAAAAGTGACTGGATGTCAAATTCATGTGTTTGTGACTTGTCAGTTTCTATCAAGACTAATGGAAGGGAAAGGGAAATTGATAGAGGAGAGAAGCTGCAAAGAAGTGACAAGAAACATTTGTGCGTAGCCTTATGCATCACACACACACACAAATTACCCCCTCTGTAATTTGTTTCTTCCTTATCAGACATATTTTTTCCATACAGAGATCGTGAGAAATAGAACAAGAAAATAGGATAACTATCTGATTACATACGTGTCTCCAGTAGTCCTTGACTTACGACTGTAACTGAGACATGAGCTTCTGTTGCTACGTGATGCAGTCATTAAATGAGTCTTGCCTGATTTTATGACTTTATTTGTGCAGTTGTTAAGTGAAGCATTGTGATGGGGATTTTTTTGAAAGCCTCCTGGTAGGTTATAAATAGTGATCACAGGACCCCAGATGCTGCATCTGTCTTTAATACATGCTGATTGCCAAGCACCTGAATTTTGATCAAGTGAGCACAGGGAGGTCTTTGATGGTCATAAGTGTGAGGACCAGTTATAAGTCACTTCTTTTCAATGTCATCGTAACTTTGAAAGATCACTAAACAGATAGGTCAAGGACTACCTTTAGAGGCATGCAGTATAAGTTCATGCTTGAAATTTTCTGATCTTGGAATGCCCTTTCCAATTTAGAGATAGCAATTCCATGTGCACAAGAATCATGAAGTTAACATAAAGTTTATTACGTTCTTTAATAGACTAGTTAAATTTGTATGAGCATAATCACATCATGTCTACAACTTCACATGAGCATGTAATCTGGGTTCAAGTTGAATGAACCACATGCTTATCTCTAAGGAAACAAATATGGACTTGTGCGAATCTGTTCATTAGATAATTGCATAAATGTGCATACATAACATTTGGTTAATAAAAAAAACAATGCACATGTTTAAAGGATGCATTCATGTGCCACAAGAATTCACATCCCAAAGGAAGCATTCTCTGTTCTCCATCACAATGGAGAGAATATCTTTGCTTAGAGAATAACAGCAACAACAAAAACTTCCATCTGCTAGACAAATCAAAGATGCTGATTTTTTTTTTAAAAAAGCATGTTTTGGAAAGAATCTTCTCTGAGAGTTCTTTCTGTTAATGATTAATGCCAAGGTTGTTTAGGAAAAGACCACATTCATCCATGTGATACTTAAACTTGGTTAGATGAAGATGATGGTGTTGCCATCTCAGAGTTCTGAACTTTGGGGTTTTCCACAACCTTAATACTAGGACTACTAAGAAGGGTTGCTCTGATTGTTAGAGACACTTTACTGGTGGTGATGAATGAACTTGTTGAGATCATAGGTTGCAAGTGCCTTCATGTTATACTAGGCTGTGGAGACAAAGCTTGAGATCCTGCTAGTGTACCCACTGTTCTTCTGCTTAATGGGATTCTTCCCTAAATTGTTAGAATTAGGTTAGATTAATGATGGAGAATTCTTACCTTTTAATAGTTGGGGAGTTTAATCTGCCCACTCTTGGCAGCTTTAGCAAAGCTTGGGAATTCATGTCCTCAGTGGTCACCATGGGTTTGTCTCAATCTTAGGTCTGACTCCTTGGATCCTGTCTTTATCTCTGATTTGATCATCTGGAGAAGGATGCAATCTCCATCAACGCATTGCCAGAGTCAAATCATTCCCTGTTTTCTATATGATTCAGAATCTTTGCAGGAGAGAAGGTCCACTTGGATAGTCAGCTGCAGGAGCCCAATGGATCTACATGGTTTCTGGCCAGCATTTGGGAAGTTTCCCAGTTCTCTTACAGACAATAGCAGGAAATGTACTAAATGTTGGACAGCATTGCCTCTGAGAGGCCTCTCCCTGGTGATTGATCCTGGCACCACTGGAAAAAGAAACAAATCTGACTGAGCACAGGTACCTGCCCATGTTCAACCTTACACTGTGGCATTACTTCTCTGCCCTTATTGCCTCAGTGGGTTATTATTCACTGGCCTTATTTAACAGAAGTCATTTTTGTGATGGAATGTGCATCTGCAGGAGCAGCAGGAGATTTTTGCCAACTTGGATTTTCCCAGAATGAGGCCCAGATTAAGAGACTGGGCAGTCCTGAGCTAGATGGGGGAGTGAGGAAGACGTTCAGAGGAGACACACCCTAGAATATCTCAGGATATATTTAAAAGCTTTGAAGGTTCTAGCTTTAGTTTGGCAAGATTCTGTCCATAAGCAAATGAAGGATTGAACCGATTGGATCACTGTCTTGGGCTTGGGCTTGACATTTTTGAGAAACGAGGGAGACAAAGAACTTCCATCTGGTTGTCCTGACCCATTTGCATACCACTTTGCTGAAGTCCAGATTCCACTTGAGCAGAATCCTTATTGTGACTAGGCATCATATTATGGGGGGCGCGGTGGTGCAAGTGGTTAAGAGCTCGGCTTGCTGGCTGGAAGGCCGGCGGCCCGGGATCGCGACCCAGCATTGCCACGCAGCAGGGTGAGCACCTGCTGTTTCACCCCAGCTCCCGCCCACCTAGCAGTTCGAAAGTGCGTGAGCGTGAGTAGATGGATAGGTACTGCCCCTCCCGGCAGGAAGGTAACAGTGTCCATGCGCCTTAAGGCGTCCAGTCATGCCGGCCACATGACCACGGAGCCGTCCAGGATGAACACTGGCTCTTCGGCTTGGAAATGGGGATGAGCACCGCACCCGAGAGTAGGTCACGACTGGCAGTCTCCTTTACCTTTTTATTATGCCAAGCCCAAGTTCTTAGGGCAGCTTCAGGTAATGTGCATAAAAATCTTTTTCTAGTCATGACAGTTATGACCTCTGATTGAGAGGTTAATCATGCTTGCCTTGAATAGTTTTCCATCAATAACTATTTCGTCTGTTACAAATGGAATAAAAGTTTTGTCGTCCTCTCTAGGAGTTTGTTGAGAAGCTGACCTCATTTGATTCCTTCTCTTACTAAACTGATTCTATCCGGCTGGCCATTAAAATAATGGTACAATGCTTTATAATATTAATTATTCTGCTTGTTTTCATTTTTTATTTTCCATCCATTTGTTCTTTTTCGTGAAGTTTATTAGATTGTAAAATGAAGCAAATACTATGTTGTTTATTCTTTTAAGTACATTAAAGTGTATGTAGGGGGGATAGTTGGTGAAAAGGGTAAAAACATAAAGTCAATGTGACCTGTAACAACTCACAAAGACTTAGGATGCATTCCAAACTCACTTCTTTATTCCTCAAAAGCAAAGTCTAATGAACTGTAGGTTGTCATGTAGAAGATCCAAGCAGTAGGAATTAGTGAGCAAAAGTTGTGTATAATATAGTCAAAACAGAGAAGAGTGCATAAATGGAATGCATAGTTCTGCTTAAAAACACTATGTCAAATCTAGACTTATTGTATGTCAAGGACATTTCTGTCAGATATGTGCAACAAGGCTTTGTAGCATTTCAGATTTCAAGACAAAATCATTTAGGAGAATGCAGGAAATTTTACATACCCTTGGTCTTCAGTTCTTTAAAGCAGGTGTATCTTTTTCATTAACTTGGAAGATTGACTTCTACACATCACTGCATTATACTGCATTATACTGCAAGTCACAGTAGACTTTGTCTACTTTGGAGACAAAGCTGTCTGCATTATCTGGTACTCCAAGTATTCTTTTGGTTTTGAATATGAAGTGCTGCAGAGCCTAATTAACATAGCTGGTGGAATTGAGGTTAAGATCCTCGTATGGGATGAACTAATAAAAGTACAAAGACCTTTCCCATATAGAAATGAAAGAGCCCAAGTCATGTTAAAAGCTCACACGTTATTTTTTTGTGTGGAATGCAATCAGGTTTTTTAATCAAATGTTTGAAATGTTATCCTGACAAGAAAGCGCACGCACACACACACTCATAGCTGTGAAGAAAGTAAATAATAAAAGGAAAAGCTGTATACAATAACGTTTGAAATACAGACAGTAAATTATCTAAAGAAAGTAGCCACTTCTGTACTGAACAATTGGTTATTTTTATACAGTTTACAGTACATAATTTAAAAAATTGAAACCATTATTGAAAACAACATAAAATCAAAATACAAAAATGCGAAATACACCCAGTGCAAACAAGAACAGTTTGGTCTTCAAGGATTACCAGAAGGCAAGGAGTGAAGATGACAGCTAAGAAAGCCATTTTACAAATTGGGGGACACAACTGAAAAAAGTTAACTGTAAGCTTCTACCGCTTACAGACTGGGGTTCATTAAAAACTTTTTTGAAAATCCTCCTGAGTTTTTCTGATAATCCAGTAACATATGAAATGCTCAAAAGGAACATTCAGATTTCTGTGTTTCTTCACTTGCTCTCTTGTTTTAAACTTCACTTATTAATACACTTTATTTCCCAATTAGCAAGAATATTCTGCCTGACTAGTCTTTGCTCACAGTTTAGCTGTTTGATTTAATCTGAGTATGTTGTATAGCCAGATTATTGTGAGAGGAAATGTAAAACTTCCCCACAATCCCACCATTTTGTGCTGCTACCCTTTCAATCACATCCCATTTTCAGCAATTCTACAAACCAGCTCTCTCCACATTTTCTGATGTTATATGACTTCTTTCAGTTGTTTTGTGCTCTGGCTGGTGTTGGCTTTGATGATGTCTAGCGACTATGTTTTTTGGTCACCACGTTAGTTTTTACTGCTGAGAATTCCAAGCATACTGTAACTGCTTTTTCTAGTGAGATTGAGTACATGACAGAGCCGAAACAAGTAAGGTGGAATTTTGTGATTTTGCCTTCCAGTGATCTGTCTGGCTTTATATGCTCCAGTACTTGTTATCACTTTTGCTGTTCAAAGAATGTGCAGGAGCCTTCTCCAACAACCACAGGTCAAATGAGTCAATTTTCCTCAATTTAAATTTTTATGATCCAACGTTTACAACTGTAGGTAGCTATGGGAAACAGAATGCAGTGGATGAATCTGAATGTAATTGCCCAGGCTAATGTCTTTGCTTTTCCATACTCAATTCATACTCATCACAGCTGTGCAACCAGTGTGATTAAATGCTTTATTTATGACTTGCATTCACTGCTTTGATAAATCTGCAATACAAGGAAAGTGAAATCTTTCACACAATGGATCACTTCACTACCAATTGTTATTTTGACATTTCCATTCCTCATAGTGGTCATGTACTTGGTCTTTTTAATGTTGAGGAAGATCCCAAATTTCTCACTTTCTTCTTTAATTCCTTTTATCAGATCTTCTGTGATTTCTGAGAGAAGAGTGTTGTCACCATATTAAATATTGTTGATGTTCCTTCCTTCAGTCTTTACTCTGATTTTGAATAAGAAAGATGAAAGAAAGCAACATTTTATTTTTAATCAGTTTCATTTCTATTCCTCTAGCTTCCCCTGCATACATTCTGGGGATTACAAAAACAAAACTGGGATGTATATGTGGTTTCTAGACTATGAATTTCTTGCTCTTTTTAAATATCTGGAGCCAAAAAGAATGAGCACAGAAAGGTTGCTGTGAAATTATGAACTGATATACCTAGTGTAAAATTCCTATAACAATAAGAAAGAGGCAACAAGTATGGGAATTGAGAATGATGATAATTAGAAGAACAATATTTAGCCAGTGCAATATATAAAAAAAGTCCTTTAGTTTAGCAAAGATATCAGCAAAGTTTGCTTTCATGAGAATTAATGGAAGATGCGATGTAAAATCTTGAAAGCAGGTGGAAGAAGGCCTTGGAATGTCCTCCTTGTGGACTTGTTCTCCCAATTTTTTTTAGCCAATGGGCCTCTTCATGTTAGCCTATTAAATGTTATAAACAAATGCACAATCTTGTTGCAAGCCAACTTTGCTTCTGTCCTAAAGGCTTCAGGAGTCATATCAGGTGTTACAGAGACATGCTTCCAGAAGAGGCCAGAACTGGAAAAAAATGGTCCTGGTTTCAGTTTTTGTTAATTTGGAGAATTAAATGAATAGTCTACAGAAAAACTATGATTGTGTAGCATTTACTTTAATTGTTTGAGCTTGACATTGTACTACATGAAATCATGCATTTTGCTCCAAAAGTTTTGGTATGTTTTGGGAAATTGAGTTGGACACTTCTAAGAAGCCTCATACACTTAACACCATTCATATTTTTTACCAATTTCAAATACAAAACTGAGTGCTAAAAAATATCCATTTTGCTGCCAATGTTGTTATCACAATTTCAGGGTGCCCTGAGAATTGCAAATAGGGTATGATGAAGCCTGCAAGCTGTAGGTTTCTATACCTATTTTTTTTATTTTTATTTGTATCCTGTCTTTATTATTTTATAAATAACTCAAGGCAATGAACAGATCCAACACATGTTTCTCCTCCTGTTTTCCCCACAACAATAACCCTATGAGGTTGGTTGGACTGAGAGAGAGTGACTTGCCCAAGGTCACCTAGCTGGCTTTCATTCCTAAAGCAGAACTAGAACTCACCATCTCTTGGGTTTCTAGCCTGGCACCTTAACCACTAGACTAAACAAATATAACTAATCCGGCTTACCCAAGCTTTTATGATCTAAATTATCTTATACCATCTGTAGATCATGCCAAGACATACAAAACCAAGACTCCTTCAATTCTAACTGACAGAAAATTTCAGACCTGTCTTTCATTAGGATGGATTCCATCATGTAAAGCTTTTGACACCTTGCCTTTTTCAACATCCGCAGGCATTCAAAGGTAACAACAGAAAGTTCATTTCCTTTCTATTGCCATGCCACAGCCATTGACAATTTTCTCACAAATTGTCCCATGACTTTTTTGGCATATTAACAACTCTGTATGCAGTAGTTAGCAGGTATCATTTATTAAATAGATGGTATAGAGCAAAAATACTTCCAGAACAACAGCAACAACAAAAAATGGGCCACACCTGACATTTGTTGGTATCAAGAGACTGGTACCAAAGGGAAGGATCTGTATAGAAAGTCATCAGGAAAAGGAGGGGAAAAGGGAGCTGAAAAGTATAGTAATTAATTCTGTTCTCTGTGCCATTAATACCACACAAAGAACCCTCAAGGACACTACAAATAATAGAAAAAGCAATTAATTTGAGTTTTATTCCCATTACATTCCCATAATTACATTCTGAAGATGAGATGTATTTATACAATGGTCAACCTATTTTATTTGAGTTACAGTGGTCTCCTAATTTTTTACCAATGGAACTATTTGTTTCATCTTGAGAAGGGGGCAGAAAGCAAAACTCACCATTTCAAAACACTAACAAAAGACATATATATTTAAAAAAAGGAGAAGGGGGAGAGAAAGCATCTACAAATGAACAAAGGAACTAAGCCTTCTGGTATTGCACATTTCAAAGGACTCACAGGCAACAGTACCATTTCTGAAATCCTGAATTTCATTAACATCCATTACATTTATAAAAGAAGTGGAAAAAAGGTAAAAAACTTCCAAGTGAGGAAGAAAAGAAGAGTGTGAAATGGTATTAATTCAAAAGATCATACATTTCTTGTTCCCACTATGCTTCAAAATGTAAAAGGTGGGGAGACACTATTGAACTTTTTTAAAAAAAATAAATTTCAGCTGGAGGAATAGGACTTGAAATGGAAGGTTTGGTATAAATGAAAAAGATTTACTGAAGGGGCATTATTACCTGACAATGTTGAGCAGAAATGGATCAATTTTAGATGAATTAATCTTATATTTCATTAAATCTTAGTAAAAGCTGAACGCTACATCCTTGTAGTGGGGTGAGGAAGAGGAAATAGCACAGAACAGCAGGTGCCATCAACTAATTTCAAATAACACTGAATGCCTATTTAATGTCAGATTTGAAAAGGACTTGCATCTGTTAAAGGCTGCTCTGTGTATATGATTTAATAATGATCACTCAGAAAATGCAAACCCAAATGTAGATGATGATTTTTCTCCAACTCTCTCTAATTTATATGTTAGTTGATTCTCCACAACTCATCTCTTATTCACTAAACTTGGACACATAAGTAAGATTCCCTTCATGCTCTATGAATATGATACTGCCAAGAGCCTTGTATAGATCTCTTCAGGTATTTGAATGTTTATCTAAAGGGCTGCTAAACCTGGATGATAATTTGATTATAATCTCAATATACATTTCTAATATATATATTTTTCTCTCCCTTAGTCTGCAACAAACATTTTCCACCAGTTTTGATTGTAGTATATTTACTGTGATTTCCCTTAAAGACCAAATTCAGTTAGAAAGTCCTCAACACAAACATTGAACAGAATAGATCTCAGAATTCTCTAGAGAGACACAATGTCTGTAAAAATGATTCCATCTCCAATTCATTAGTATACACTGTAAGATGATTCTGGCACAGGTTGCAATGAAATATTGACTTTTCAAGTACATAGATGAGTAGAAAATTTGTGAATTCTGACTTGACCTATTCCATGTCAAACTTCTACAAAAATATTTTGAAAAGTAAATATGTTTAGAAGTTCATTTTAGAGAATGTACAATTAGGGTACACATATCTAGGTAATCATATCAATATGAATTATATTGCTCTGCTAAAATAGCTATTTTGAGTGCATAAATGCAATCATTTATACTTGTATAATATTCTTTCATGTTAAGCAGAGTGATTTTTTTTTCAAAATTAACTTCATGAAAACAAATTCTCATTCAAAAATATGAGTTGTCTGGATAACAAGGTCTCATCCTTCTGTAAATATGTAAATAAAACTGCACAGTTTTATGTATCATTTGATTCCTTTTTAACTTTAGAGTCTGATTTTTTTATTTCCTTTAAAGTGTTTGCTTTGATGTTGATTGCAAGCTGGCAAAGAAATAATTAAGTTTAACAAAGAACAACATGTTCTCAAACACTTGTCACAATTCAAACTATATAATACCAAGTTTGCTTTAAAATTCATTTTAGTATATTTTTGTGCTTTACATATCAAAAAAAAAATCTGTATTGATCAAAGTCATCTGTTTCCATTAACCCTGCTAGATTACCATTATATCTTTGAAGATTAAACTAATGTTTCATCCTGAAAGACAACAGCTGTTTGCAGTGCCTCATAATATAAAAACGATTAGTTTAAAATATTAGTGATAAGTGAATGGCTGACTGACTGACTGAATATAAGAAATATATTTTTTTAATAAATTAATCCAAAAACAGCAATATGGCAAAAGTTGACTTTCCGACATTGAAAGAATGTCATGGATATGATATGATATAACTATTAACACAAACAAGAACTACAATATTAAGAAGAGGCAGAGGCGGGAGCTATTTTGAAGAAACAGATAATATTGCATATTGAATAATTACAAATATTTGCTCAGAGAAGCCTCTTAAATGATGATTTATGATGATGATGATTTTTAAATGATTTTTAAATTTCAATAATTGCATAGACGATCAGTTCTGATCCTATTATCCCATACTGTTCAAGGCTTCATAATACAAGGACAATTTTTGTCATTTGAATAAGGCACAGATAAGCAATACTGCCTTGAACATTTTGTACACAGCCTGATCTTCAAAGTTTGGCTGTTGATTCCTGAACCACTTCCAATTTCCAAACATTATCTATAATTCAAACCCTAATTTAGTTTTTATTTTATTTTTAATGCCTGTAACTTATACTATGCAATATGTCAGAAGCCAAAATAGCATTTAAAGGAAAATATTTTATCTATTAGAATATAAGAGATGAATATCACAAATTAATACATATCCTATGTGCTACAAATACACAAATGCAGCTGAAATGCAGAAGAGATTGTATTATTTGTCTTTCTTCCAATATGGATATCAGTCCATATTGGAAGAATCCAATCTTCCATATTGGAAGAGTCCAATCCATAATTGATGGATTAGCATATTGGCATCTATAGAAGAATATGGATCCATCTTATAGATAACTTTTTTATCAGATGGCAGATGGGAATGGATGTGGAGCATAGAGCTCCTGCATGTTCCCTGAATAAATGTGTGGGGGCATTTTCTCCCCTTTGTTTTTACCCTGGGATCAGCTGCAGTTTGTCCGCATCAGGGTGGGCCACTCATGGTCTCCCGGCAGGAGAGAGTAAGGACACTGACACAGGTTTCCTCGAGGTGAGTGAGCGCCGACTAGCGCCAGGGCATGCTCTTTTATTAGTTAATGGTATAATAGT